>APFE031635477.1:47202-84664 GCA_000404065.3 Pinus taeda | reverse complement strand
GGATAGTAAACCGGTGAAGGTTCCTATTCCTGAAGGTGTGAGGTTATCTGCTGAACAGTGTCCCAAGACACAAGAAGAGGAAGAGGACATGTCCCGTGTTCCATATGCAAGTGCAGTCGGTAGCTTGATGTATCCAATGGTCTGTACTAGACCAGACATTGCACATGCAGTGGGAGTATTGAGCAGGTTTATGTCAAAACCAGGGAAGGAGCACTGGACAACAGTGAAGCGGGTTTCAGGTATTTGCGTGGCACTAGTGATTATGGTTTGTGCTACCAAGGAAGACCAAGATTGGACAGAGTGTTGGATATATGTGGCTTTGTTGATGCAGACTGGGCTGGAGATCTGGATCAGAGAAGATCTACAAGTGGGTATGTGTTTAACCTATTTGGAGGTGCAGTCAGTTGGATGAGTAAGAAACAATCTGTAGTGGCACTATCAACTACAGAGGCAGAATACATGGCATCCACTCATGCAAGCAAGGAAGCAGTTTGGTTGCATAGATTGTGTTCAAGTATGGGGTTAGTACAGGGAGCTATAAGGATAGACTGTGACAGCCAACGTGCAATTTTCTTGGCAAAGAACCCTGCTTATCATTCAAAGACAAAGCACATTGATGTTTAGTATCACTTTGTGAGGGATATGATAGAAGACAAAAAGGTGTTGTTGGTAAAATTGGACACTTTGAAGAATACTGCAGATGCATTGACAAAATCTGTGAGCTCTGAGAAGTTCTCTTGGTGTAGAGAAACAATGGTTGTTTCAAGGCTGGAAAAATGACTAAGCTCTCCTATGGCCCCCTGTGGAAAGAAAACAACAAGTGGGAGATTGTTGGGTTGTGTTATATTCTTTCCACATAGTTAACAGCGGGTTTGAGGGGTACCCGTAACCCCACTTTATGGGGTCCGGGGCAGCGCCCCGAAAAATTTTGGTTTTGGACCCTATGTTAGGTTGGGCGGACCGACCTATGGTTTTGTGCATGATTTTCGCACATGTTTTTTGGACGCGATGGTTTTCGGTCATGGTTTTGGACGCGATTGTTTTTGGTCCATGGTATTGGATGCTTCGACATGTATAAATATGTATTGTAACATTGAAAGGAATATAATGAAAAATCAAGCTGGTAGTCTGGTATTGGGATCCAGTGGGAAATCTCTGTATATATGTGTTTTATGTGTTATGCTCTCTCATTTTTATTTTTCCTATGATTTAGAATTCATATGCAGGTAATTTCTGTATGGGGTTAAAACCTACACTGGTGTGGTTAGTAGGCCCATCCGCTTAACAACCTCTATTGAGATGAGGTTCTTTTGGCTCTCGTTGTCGATAATGAATTGTAGTGAAAAATATTGAAAGATGTAACTAGGTTCGGTCTTCATAATGACATATGTAATCATGATTTTATGTATTTGATGTAAAGAAGAAAAATAAATTTATTAATGTCATTCTTAATGCATGGGTTTCATGCTCAAGGTTATTTTATTTAGGTCAATCACCCATTGAGTGCTTCTAGGGCTTGTCATTAAGTCAACAATTTAATTAAGTCATTATCATGTATGGAATACCCCTTTGGGCATGTTGTATATTGTAAACAAAATTATGTAATGTAAAAAGTGTCAAATAGACCCTTCAAGACCTTGTCAACAAGAAAAGATCAAGTCTGCCTTAATGAGAGAACAAGTCAGCCTCCAAGCAACAATTCAAGATAGAATAGAAGCCTATATATTAGAGACTTCAACCTCACTTGAAGAGAATTCACTCATCACACAAGAGATTCAATCAAGCAAGAGGAAGAGACCAAAAATATGCAAAGAAGTTGAGGACTAAAATAGGAATAAGAAAGTGAAGTTTTGGGATTGTTTTTGGGTAATTTCCTTCACATGTGCAAGAAAAATAGGGAATGTATTACAACAGCTACGACCTAATTGAAAATTTTGAGTTGGGGCATCAATTGGCATACTTTTTAAGCCGAATTTCCAAGAAGAAATGACCAATTCAAGCAAAGGAGAAAAGAGGAAGAAATCATCATATTTTTCACACGTGCAAGAGATGGAGTTTTTGTAGAAGAAACTACTGTGGGTCAAAGTTGAGGAAGTTGTTAGGGTTAAAGTTGTTAGTGAATTTGCTGGAAGGAAAGATCATCAAGGAATAAGGGCTGAATTGGTCTTGGAGGGGTCTTTATTAATGACCTTAGGTCTTGGAATTTGTCATTTGAAGTTCTATAAGAAGAGAATAATTCTTGTGGGTTTTCCTCTCAAGAGGAGAGGTTTTGGATCTCACTTGCAACCTACATTTTATGTCATTTTGTCTCTTTAATATTCATTGTTTGGTAGTTGTTTGATGGTAAGAAAATAACAATAATTAAGTAAAGAATAAGATAATTACAATGTACATCACGTTAAGTAAAATAACATCACAAGGAATTATCAAAGTAAGAGATGTCACCTAATCTAGTTGTCGATAGAGTCCTCAACATGGTATTAGAGCTAAGGTGAAAGAAAAAGAAGAAGTAGCTTGAAGATCATCGATTGAATAAGGATATATAGGGGCCATTCACAAGGAAATCATAAATAAGGACCAATACACACATCATCTTGAAGGAAGGAACTAAGAAACATCAATGAGGACTACACATCTCCTAACAAAGATAATATCATCTGGAAGCATCAACAATTTGTACAAGACCTCAAAAACCCTACCTCCATTGAAGGAAACACTCTACATTTGAATCACCTTGGGAAGCCTCCACATTCTACATTATCATCCAAGGAAGCAAGAAGAAGCGTTTCAATTATCATCAAAGACATCAAGGTGATCTCCCTCACATTGAAGCAAATATCACATCTCAAATATCCTTGAAGACGATCATCAAGGAAGAAAAATCATCAAGAAGGCATCAAGTTGAAGATATAATCATCTAGGACAATCTTCACTTGACAAGTAAGTATATTTATATTTATGTCTGAATCTACTATCAAAATGACTTCATTCTACAAGGAAAGCAACAAATTGTTTGGGTCATCAAATTTCCTTGCATGGAGGAAGAAGATAGATTTAATTCGATAGATAATAAAGTTATTGGAAATGTTAAGGGTTCAATCTCCAAATCATCACAAAAGGAATCTCAAACACTATATGAAAGGGGAAATAAGACCTCAAAGAATCCTTATAGAATCAATCAAGGATTACCTCATCCCTTATGTAGCAAAGTTGGAGAAATAAAAAGAAATCTATGATAAATTGGTAGAATTAGTTTTTGTAAGCACTGCAGGAGAAGTTATATCATTGAAAACTGAGCTATTCAAGATGAAGGTATAAAAGGAAGAAGGGATAGACTCACATATTATGAGGGTGTCACAAATAAGAGACCAATTACAGGAGTTAGGGGAAATAATGTCCAATAAAGAAATGACCACCATTGTGCTCAATGCACTACCTGACAAATGGGGAAACTTTGTATCAATTATCTATGGAAAGAAGGAAGCTACTCCATTCAATGAACTTTGGTCATTATGTAAGATTGAATAAACTAGGTTAAATATGAAGAATGATGTTGGATCAAATGAACAAATTCAAGCATATGGTACTGTGGCTAGGAGAAAACAAAAGTTTGGGAAGGAAAAAGAAGAATATCGAAATGTCAAAGATATAATGTTATGAGTGTAATGAATATGGGAACTGCAAAAGGAATTGTCCCAAGCTCAATAAGGACAACAAGAAGAGAAAGGAAATAAATGAATCCCATGTTATCAAAGAAGTGGAAGAATAAGAAAAGAAGAAATCAAAGAAGGAGGAAGAGAAAGATCTCTATTGTGACTGAGATAATCTACTTCACTTAGTTCTTTTCAGCTATATAGGAAGCATCACATCTATGATAGGATGCATTGTAGCAAGATAAATATGAAATTATCATAGAATTATGGAAAGATAATGGAAGTAAAAATTATACATGGTTATAACAATCATCATGATAGAAATGGCATCTCCATTGAAAGCATATAAGGACAACCAAGTAGAAGTATATATGGTTGGAGGAAATTCATATAACAAGATAAAAGATAAAGAAAGGTCATCATACATCATCATTATTAGAAAATATAATCTACATAATGAGGATCATCGAGATCCTCCATTACAATATTTATAAGAAGGTTCACCTCTACATGGAAGTAGCAAGTGTATCACTAATTGTCTACATTGCATCTTGTGTGGGATCCATTGTTTAGAAGGATGATGGTATGGTGACAAAGAAGTGTAGCATGTTAAGTTGGTTGGAGTACTTACATCTTCAAGCAAGGAAAGGAAGTTGCTAGAAGGAAGTCTAGATGACCAAAGGAGGAAGAGGTATGTATATATTTGATAAATAAAAGTCACATCATCATATAGTTGTAGATAGCATGGTTGAATTCTCTATCTCATGAGCATGATTGAATAAGAAGAATCTCTTCCATTAGAAAGATTCATGAAGGCATGTAGACAATGTGCCACGAACTCTTCTACATATTGATTAGATGAAATTAACATAGTGTGAACTCATATGGAATATGAGGTGGTTGAAAATCATGGTTCTTATATTGAAATAACCATGTAAAGAACATAAGCAACATGTGAAGAAAGAAAGGAGATTTCATAAAACATGCAACCATATTCTCGTAAGATAAGATACGTGATCAACATATTATAACAAGTAGGATTAACTATGACATACCCATGAAGAAGGCAAAAAGACCTTGATAGGAATGTTAGAAAAATAGAACCTTGGTAATGAATGTCTTGGAGATGGATTCATACATGTGCGGGATGTTGATGTTGGAAGAAGTTGATGTCATGACAAAAGTCCATCATAAAAAGGTGACTTTGATTTGATGTCCATTTTGATTTTTGAAAATATATGGATGGGTTGTTATAGGGCTACCAAAATAAGGTTTTAGAAGTCACCTACAACTATTAGTTATGTGATTGGATGGAGATCCTGAAAGAAACATGACTTGGAAGAGGTAGTTGTATGAAGAAAAATCTAGATGTGGACTAGAAGATCACTTTCCGATGAAGAGAAGGATGTCATGACTATTGGTTCAACACTATGTTTTGTTGAAGGGAAAGTGATGGAGAAGATGTCTAATTCCCTATAATGAAGGGATGATGAAGGAGCCTCCATAATGAAGAAGATGAAGTTCATGAAATGATGCATAAACAAGATACCTACAAGCAATTGATAGTACCATGATCTCCACCAAAGAGTAGATAGCTATTTTTGAAAACAAGTCCCTAGTTGAGAGGGAGCTTGGGAAAGTCCCTTGTTAAAAGGGAGCTTGGGAATATTCCTTTTATAGCAATGTGTAGATCCTCCATAGTTGAAAGGGAGAGATAGACACAAAATTATTGTTTTCATTTTATGAAGAAAGAATGAAGGATTGGTTAAGAATATGAGGTTGATTCTGATACGCTTTGGGGATGTGGTAGGGCATCTGATAGGAAAGATTAGTAAAAGATAAAATTACTTGAGGATGTGTTATTTCAAGATACGAATTGTCCTATAAGGACATACCCTTTGAACACCTAGGTGGACTATGTTCCTTGAGAGACAATGTTGATGGTGTCTATTAGTTGTTTATCTCACTAGCATCATGCTTTGATCTTGTGGAGAGATAGAGTTGTTAGTCAAGGCCTTGTTATGTGACAATGTTGGTTGATATGATGAGATGCACTGGTATAAGCTGAGAAATTGCCTTATGATATGGCTTACCAATTCGAGACTTTTAATGAGAATAATTTAGTTTGATAATTTCCAAGTGCCTTGTATGCATTATGAATACCTACCTAATTAAGAGGGAGTTTTGAAATATGTGATGAGGTTTGGTATTCATAATGACATATGTAATCACAACTTTATGTATTTGATGTAAAGAAGAAAAATAAATTTATTATTTTCATTCTTGATGCATGGGTTTCATGCTCAAGGTTATTTTATTCAGGTCAAGCACCCATAGAGTGCTTCTAGGGCTTGTTATTAAGTCAAAAAATCAATTGAGTCATTTTGATGTGTGGAGGACCCTTTTGGGAATGTTGTATATTGTAAATACAATTTATGTAAAGTCGAAAGTGTCAAATAGACCCTCCAAGTCCTTTTAAACAAGCAAAGATCAAGTTGGCCTTCATGAGAGGACAAGTCAGTCTCCAAGCAAAAATTTGACCTAGAAGAGAAGCCTATATATTAGAGATTTGACCTCACTCGAAGAGCACTCACTCATCACACAAGAGATTCAATCAAGCAAGAGGAAGAGACCAAAAAGGTGAAAAGAAGTGGAGGACTAAAAGAGGAAGAAGAAAGCGAAGTTTTGGGATTGTTTTTGGGTTATTTCCTTCACACATGTGGGAAAACTAGGGCAAATATTGCAGTATCTAAGATAAAATTGCAAAAGTTGAGTTGGGACATAAATTGGCATACTTTGCAAGCTAAATTTCCAAGAAGAAAGGATCAATTCACACGAAGGAGAAAAGTGGAAGAAATCATCATCTTTTTCACATGTACAGGAGCTAGGGTTTTTGTAGAATAAATTATTGGGGATCAAAGTTGCAGAAGAAGTTGTTAGGGGTTGAAGTTGCAGAAGAAATTGATGGGGTCAAAGTCTCTAGAGAAGTTGTTGGAAGGAAAGCTCATCAAGGAAGAAGGATTGAATTGGTCTTGGAGGGGTATTTGTCAAGTGTCTTAGGTCTTGGAATTCATCATTTGAAGTTCTATAAGAAGAGAATAATTCTCATGGGTTTTCCTCTCAAGAGGAGAGTTTTTGGCCCTGGCTTGCAAGCTACATTTTGTGTCCTTTTTTATCCTTGATCTTCATTGTTTGGTAGCTATTTGATGATAAGAACATAAAAATAATCAAGTAAAGAAGAATCTAACTATAAGGTACATCAAGTTAAGTAAAATAACATCACAAGAAGTTATCAAAGTAAAAAAAATCACATAATCCAAATGCCCCTAGATTTCTCAATAGAGACCCCTTCACCCACATCTATGAGTAGAAGAGACTCCCTTTCCTTTAGATTTTAAGGCGCAATCTTCTAGATCTTGGTGGTGGTCGCAATGGAGCTGGCTTCATATCAATAATATGCTTCCATTTTTCATTCACCTTATCAGGTTTTGACTCAGAGTCAAAACCTGAATCTAACTCTGAAGCCTTCTTCTCGAACACCAATGACTCTTTGGCTTGACACTCACTTGTCTTGTGAGTGGGGCTCTTGTGGAACTCACACCACTTTCCTGTGTCCTTCTTTGTCTTCATGGTTTTTTCTTTGCTTACAGATTCAACAGGTTCTCCTTGGTCACATTGCCTTGGCTTTGTCCTTTGTTCTACAAATTGGGGGTGAATTTCCCTTACTTTGGATTTGCAGATCCAAAGTCTCGCTTCTTCTATTTAAATTTATGCTCGATCTTGATAATGTATCGATATGTGATGCCAAGAAAGGAGATGTCTAGGAACTCCAATTCATCCTTGATGTATTTGTGTAGAAAACTGTGGTACTTGAGTACCAAATGCCACTCAGAATCCTTGATACCCAACTTTGAGTGAAGGGTATGAAAAATATCTGTGAACATGGACATGTATTTGTCCCTTCTCTTCCGTGATGTAGTCCACTTTATGTACTTATATTCATAGCTCCCGACAGGCTCATATTGCTCCTTGATGGCATCTAAGAAAGAATTCCTAGTGTGTGAAATTGAAAATAGTGAGGGTTCCCTCTCATCCCTCTACTCATAGTAGGTTTTCCACTAGTCCTTGACGTGGGGGGCAACTTTGAGGAGTGAAAAAGTAATATTTTCCCTATTGGAAAAATCATGAACCGAAAAATATCCTTCCAACAGATTTAACCATTTATCTAAAACATCTAAATCTATCTAACCTTCAAATATGGGAATGTCAAAGTTGACTTGTATCTTAAAGAGAGTAGTGCCTCCAGGTTGGTTGTTGGATGAAGATGTGTTGCTCGTGGGCATTCATCGAAGGATCTAGGAAAAATTGTCCATCATCTCGTTCCTTTGTTGCTCGACGACTTATTTGAACAATATTTTGAAAGGATCTCGTGCTCTCTCATATTTATTTACTTCCACCATGGGAGGTCACCAGGATCGGTGAGGCCGGTCTTGCAAAGGTTCAACCAGTTCAAGCCCTAACTCCTTATGCCCCTTGATCTCGCTGGGGACATGCAAAAAAAAACAAAGAAAGAGCAGACCGATACCATTAATCCAAATTTATGTAGGAATGAAATGAAATACAACTTTAAACATAAATACAGAGCTACAATGAAAATTGAACTGCAATTCATTGATAACAAAATACTAAAAACTATTTACATGCAGAATGGAAATAAAATAGCCAGAGAAATGGTAACTTATCTTTGAGAAGATATGTGACAACTAGATGCCTCTGAACTCTGTTACATTGAGGCTTGAAGGCCTATTTATTATTTAGAAACAATGGAAAACCCAAAACATCCAAAATCCTAACCCTAGGAGATGAAGTGCCAAAAGTTTGTGGGCCCTGTTGGGGTAAGTTGGTACATCAACTTCTCGGGGTCATAAATTTGACATACAATCTCCATTTGACACATACGATACCTCGTTAGGAATATCTATCTGAGCAATACATCTTTCAACTCCAATTTTGTTCAATTTTCTCATTTAAAAAAAAAAACATCGTTTAGGGCCTCAAAACGGCTCTGGAAGTTTAGGTCCCAAAAAATTGCCAAAAATAGTAAATTGTGCTACAATTAAGGGAACTGAAAGAAACAATGGTGGGGCCCAAGTGGTATAGGTAGGTGGCCACCAATAGCCACTTGAATCAATTATACCAATGAGAGTGGGCCAACACAACCCACTTCTTCCAAACATTCTTCTAACTTATCAATGTATATGCCAAAAAGGATAGGGGACAAGGGACACCCTTGTTTGACTATGATATTTCAATTATTTCTTCTGATCAACCCTCAATGAAATTAAAATTGAAAATTACATTCTAAGAGAATATTGGCACAACAACCCTCTACTAAAGAGGAACCATTATCTCTTCTAACCTCTTCCAAAGGTCTGTCCTGTGAATGGTGTCAAAAGATTTTCTAAAGTTAACAAAACAAGCAGGGAGATTAATTTTATTATTGCAACACTCATCCACAATGATTTTGAGAGTAACAATGTGGTTTATAATAGAATGATTATCCTAAAACTGACTCGACCTTTAGCTCTTTTATCATGGTTTTCCAACCATAAGCTAATCTTCTTTTCTAGAATAATTTGGTAAAACTTAGCTAAAAAGGGCTAATGATAATGATCCTATAATGAGAGGGAATTATTTTATCCCCATTTTTAAAGATAGGTACAATGAGGCTTTGCATCCAAGGTTTAGGGAACCCTTGCTTCACTACCAAATTGAAGAGCTTGTGAATATGAGGGATGGGAATAAGCCCTCATATTTTAAAAAATTCATCCTAGTATCCTTCAATGTCCTTAAGTTTCCCAATTTTAAGGTGCTCAATCCCAAACTCTACATATTTTAGAGAAAAAAAATCATCCTCTATAGGAACACTCAAAATGGTGTCCATGATGATAGGGGATTCATAAATTTTTTTAAGGTAGGAAGGGTTCACCAAGGGAATGATATTATTTTCTTTAGTTTTATGAATTAAAATTTTCATTTAGATATGTGTAACAACTGCTCTTTCTATTTATATAATACCTTTTCTTTCTTTTAATAAAGGAGTTGTATGCATTTATCTTATGGAGCTTTAAAGATTCATTAAATGCATCCCTCAATGTTTTTCTAGCAATTTTACAACCATTGATATACCAAGGGTTGTTTGTTCTATTATTCTTTTTACATGACACCTCAATAGAGAACTTGTTAATAGAAGTAGAGAGGGTTGTGGTAAAATTATGACATAGGTCTTTGATATTTCCTTATGAATTAATTGGTTGAAATTCCTATGTGAATCCTCTAAGAAGAGATCAACTTTAATTTTATCAAAAACAGGTGCATTGATTCTTAACATTCTCTTGCATGGGGCTTTTGTGTATGAAGAAACTTAGAGTTAAGGTTCAAAGGCTATGATTGGAGTAAGGATCATGATCATTTAAGAGGTCAAAAATTACTATTTGGTTGGAAACAAGGATATTAGATAACATATAATCCATGACATCACTACTGAGCGAATGAATACAAGTTATCTGGTTGGAATTTGGTCACTTAATTACACTATTACAAATTATTAGGTCTTGAGAACTACAAAGCTTGACTACCTTGATACCAAATAAATTCTTAGTTAGATCTTCATAATTTATTTTGTATCTACTAGCTAAAAGAGGGTCCTCATATAACCATAAAGAATTAGGGTTAGAAGCATTGCTTAAAAAATAGTGTGGTTAGTTGAAATTATAACATTAGAGTCTCCTAACAAGAAGATATTAGATATCATTTTTGGGATTCAACTGCGTTAAGTAAGTCATTCACGTATGACCATTTTCATGAGAGGTAGTCATAACTAACTAATTTCTCATGATTTTTGAATAGTTCACTTAGCACTCATTGCATCGAGTGATGCTCACTTTCTTTCCTTAAACTATAATAATATTTTTAAAATATTTTTAATACATTTTAAGTATAATTTTAATTTTTTAATTATATATATATATATTATATATATATATATATATATATATATATATAGATATTATAAACTTGGCAGGACTACATCTTCATTCATGTCCATTTTATCACCCTGATCAAGGTGAGGAATTGAACTGGGGACTTCACATCAAGGAGTGTTTTAAAAGAACACGCAATCATCGTCTATCCAAGACCCTGTGAACATTAATAATATATATATTTTTTGTAAGCATGGTAGGACTACATCTTCATCATGTCCAACTTCTCACCCACACTCGGGGGGTGGCACAATATTTGAACCCAAGACTTCCATTTCGGTGAGACTTCATTTCCATAACCATTGCTAATTGAGCTACTCCAAGCGGACTAATAATAATATTAATTTTTTATTTAAATAGGAATTTATAAATATAAACAAAATTATTTTTAAATTTTTTACTAATATTAAAAATTAATATACCCTAATGGGGGTGACAAGAAATAAAATAAATGGGGCTAGACTATAGTTATATTTTCCTTTACTTATATGCTCAGTGTAATTTTCTTGTTAGCATAAACTTTGCAGTAAGGCTCCTATTTTTATTTCTTGTTGTTAGTTCCCCTCTAAATAGGGCACCAAATAGTTTTGGTGTGTGTTTTTCATGAGCTCTCTTAATTTTACAATTTCTTGACTCTCTACTTTATTGCCTATGGTTTGGTTTTCAAAATGATAGACTATAAACAGTAATTTTACTAAACTAATGTAAATATTTATATTGCAAGAAAAAAGAAAAACAACTAGCTTAATATATTTAAGGAAATATGAAAAATTATCAATTTAAAAATTATTTTCTTTGAAAATTCAAATCTTTGTAATATACTCCATAAATACATTAAAAACTATTAAAATATACAAATTACAAATGCCAAACAAAATTTTATATATATATATATATATCTAATTGTTTTTTCAATTATAACTTTTTAAAATATAAAACAAATTCCTTATGAATAAAAATATTAAAAAAAATCATATTTTCTGCAATCTAATATTTAAAATGATAATTTTAATATTTTCATGTACACATTACATTTGATGTGGTTCAACTTGTTCTCATAGCCTAGCTTCGAATAAGAACTAAATAAGCAAAATAGGGAAGCAAATTCCTTTACCATGAGGTGCGATGCTATGGCCTGAAGGATCATTCTATTATAGAATAGATTGTTGTTTTTTTGCTTTTGTTTTGGTTTTTTTTTAAATAAAGGAATTGTAGCTATAATGCTTAATATCTAAATATAGGAGATATTCGCTTGAAGTTTTTCTTGAGGTTAATGATATAGATCCAAAATTGTTTAATTTATTAATTAAAAGTTTAAAAAAATGTATTTTAATAATTTTTATATGAATATATATTTACAAATTATTTACATAATTTAAGATAAAAATAATACATAATTTAATTAAATTGAATTGTATGTATGTTTTTTGTCACTATTGATTAAATTATTGGAGAATGATTTTTACTTTTTTTCACTATTGTTCAAAGTTCTTTTTTGCTGGGTAAAGTTCTTTCTATTCTTGTTATTGACAAGTTGTCTTAATCAAGAAGTTTTGTTTGTTTTAATGCCACAACTTCTTCAATTTCGTTAGCCTAGCCTATTTTTGGTCTAATGCCCAATGTATATTTTGATCCTTTGTCTTGATTTGGAGTACCCCATGTTGTTGATCTGTAATGTAACAAAGGGTCTTCTTGTGTCTTTCTATAATGTATAGTCATTTTTTGGATATGTATCACTAACTTCATCTATATTAACATTTGCCTCTTCCATAGAGGGATTCAAATATGGTGGACCCTCTTTGCTAATCAATTGATATTCCTCCTTAACTCTGACTCACTAGGTTGATTTATGTTAATGCTTCCTAGATTTCTTGGGCCCTTTTAGGTAGTGCATCTCTAAGTGACCCATTTTAAAATAAAATTTGCAGTGAAAAATTACATGTTCATAATCCAAGTTTTGAGTCTAAGAATAACCTTCATTTTTTAGAGTTATTTATGTTGGAAACCCTTAGCTAAAGTCCTTTCCCCACATATTTGAGCATATGTTGTGGTGTTGTGATTATTTGTTTTAGTGCTTCTATAATAATACCTTCCAAGAGATGTACTAACAAAAAAAAAGAAAAGGTTGAACCCAAAACAAATTGAGGCATATTTGGAAGTTTGACACAAATTGAGGCTGATGAAAGACGACTTGTCATTGGATCAAAATAAGAGGTCAAAGGTTTCATGCATACACCAAAAATTCCCTAGAACCAGGTGCTTAATTTTAAATTCAAGCTCATGTCTTTTGCTAAATTGAACTCTACAATGAACAACCCCTTTTCTCATGCATAAATAAATGCCTTCTACTTTATCATAGGTTTCTAGAAATCTAAAATCTATTTATGCAAATCCACAAGGTGTGGCCAAATACCATTGAAATAACATAAAATCCCATTGTAACATCCCTAAGATGATTCCTTCGGATGTAAATCAATATCTTATTATCAGGCCGAAGAGTTGGATTGTGTGGGGCTTGCATGCCCATGTATACTAGTTCTTTATTGAGTTCAGAGTTGGCATGCCTTGTTATTTGCTTTAAGACCATAAGCCTGATGTTGTAAAACATAATTGCATTTATGATAATAAAAATACATCACATTGAAAAACACTTGACAAAAAGAGTATGGGGGTGAGTACTCCACAAGAGGAGAAAGTTAGAAGGTAGAACCTTGATGTGGATCTGAAGCTTGGTAAATGAAAAAACCTTCATAAATACACTTTATGAATGAAATCCATAGTCCCTAGAGGGTATTATATAAAAATTCCAAAGTTATGGGAAGGAGTTCCTAAGTGTCACTTGGCAGAGAAAGCACAATGTGCACATATAATTTAGGTTCCTCCATTATGTGGGAAAGGCCCTTGTACCATTGATGTAGAAAATATGGCTTGGAGATGGAGGTACCATATTCTTTGTGGGGTTTTTGGCAGGTACCCAACCATTTACCCTATTAGTTATTGAGCCCTTGGGGAAAAACACATTCAATCATGCTAGACTGTGTTGTTGGTAGTTGTCTTGGATAGTTGCTAACTTTTGTGTGTCCTACACTAGATTGACATTTAGAACTAGTAAGGGAAATTCTTAATTTTGAACCCTGTGACCAAAGTTAATAATAATTTATGATTTGAGTAAACTATTGACTTGAAATAAGGAATATCCATTTAACCAGTTACTGGAAAACTATTGTAAATTTCAAAGTAGAAGTGAATAACCAATTCTCCTTGCTTATTTTAGGGAAGGTTGGAGCTTAGAGGATGAATTGGTTGGCCAAATTTCCCTTCCTTGTCGCAGAGTGAGACTTGAGCTATGAGGGGAAATTAGCCAGGGCTTCCCATTTAATTATAGGTCCAAGTCATCCTTGCTCACTTCAGAGAATATTAGAACTTAGAGGGGGAAGTGGTCATATTCCTATACCAGAGTGAGACCTCATACCATAATGGTACTAGAATTTGTGTCCAAAGTTGGCTCAAGTAGGACCTCTACCCCTTGTGGATTTATGTCATAGCTCAGGGGTGACCCACTATTGAAAGATAATGTACAACATGGTATTTGGCTAGGATGAATGTTGAAAGTCTACAACTAGTTTGTGGAATTTTCAAGTGATAATTATTCCCAATGTATCTTTAAATGTTCAATTCATATGTGATTTATGTTAGCATGTTGGCATGTTTTTTATTGCTCATCAAGCTTAATGGTGAATATATTTTTATGCATATATGTTGTGTTACACTTTGTGTATTAATGTATTCCTACAAGGCCTTTCTAAGCATATTAATTGTTGCATAATTAGGTGGGAATGCATTGGAGTTGGGTTAGATTTAGATAGGATAATAATGCCTTAATCTACTGAATATGAAGAAAGGGGTCCACTGATGAAGTGGAATGAAAGTTCTAAGCAAGGGTTTGAACGTAGAGTGAAGAGTCAATGGAAGGAGTCTTCACAAAACATATGACTTTAAAGGCTAAAAGGCCTCTAATAAACTTAGATACAATTGTTATAATGTTTAGGAAGGCCTAGTTAAGCCTATACAACCTATCTAATGAATATTAATGATAGGAAGCCCTATGGGTAAAACTTCAGAAGAAACAAATATTATATTTCCTATTGGGATGGAAGGAATTTAAGGTTTTCCTTAGATGAAGAATTCATTTAGGCTATAATAAATGCTTGATCTAGTACATATTTGGAATTGCACCTAAAGGTGTCGGGATAACTCAAAAAATCCTTGGGCTATCATAAATCTATATATGATATGTATACTTGAAGTAGGAATTATTATTAGGTTATAAGGCTATGTGATGATCTAGTTTTCCTAGGGAAAATAACCATAGCGATGGTCTCTTCCATTTAAATGGATGAAGTATTGTGTCCCTAAATGGGACTAAGTGAAGGGAATCACTCAATTTGATAGAGTTAATACGTGGCCTCATTATGATTTTTGAAACTATTTAGAGGATGGCCAAATCCCATGAAATTGAATTGTAACTAGGCTAAGTAGGAGGGACTCTCCTTAAAGGAATTTTGGGTAAGCATAAGACTATTGGAGTCAAAGTGGATCGATAAGGGAATGTAGAAAGCCTTGTTAAAGCTCAAAGTTTTTAGAAATTTTGGGATTGAGTGAAATAAATGTGGGGATTGGTGGTCTCAATCCCAACACTTACATGGGTTGGCATGGGCCTTAATTGAGAACTTAGCTATAGAGGGGCTTAAGCACAAAGGATTAGATTAGGTAAAAACTTGTAAGCTAGTGTTTCATATTTCTAGTGGTATGGTGGTCAGTGGGCTAGTGGTCAATTAAACTTGACTGGACATAAGGAAAATGGACATTGCTTAGAAAGCTCAGTGATCAATTAAAAAAAATCTGTAAGTGACAAGAAATGGAGGTCCATTAGCTTATAGATATGTCAACTAAACCAAACAAAATATAAATAAGATGCGCTAGGAATGCCCCATGTCTTGGTGTTCAGTTAACATAATTGATAAGTAACACGGAAGGGAGGTCCATTAGTTCATGGATATGTTAACCAAACCATACCAAATTGAAAGGAGATGTATTAGGAATTCCTAGTGGCTCGGTGCCTAGTTAACAAGATGAATAAGTGATGAGAAATAGAGGTTCATTAGCTAACAAATATGCCAATTGGACTAGAGTCACCAAGATGAAAGGAGATTTGCTAGGAACACTTGATGGTTGGTTAATAGATTCAAAAAGTCACAAGAATTTGGATTCTACTGCTTGATGGTTAAGTAAACTTGAACAATCTCAAGTAAACATGGGTTGTGTTGTGTTGTGCATACTCATGGCTAATGGCCTATTTGAAAGCAAAGGGATATGGAAATATGAGTTTTCTCAAAGGGGATCATTAAATATTTTTCCTAGATCTCAATGATAGAATCCTTTAAGCCCACTCCTTGGTCACATGGGATGACAATTTAAGACCACAAGATTAAGCTAAAAGAGGGTTAGGGAGGTGAAGATCCAAAAGCTTGATTGAAAAAAATATTACTCAAGGACTTTGTTAGATACAGATGAGGAATGTTAGCAAAAGAAATCATGTTTCCATAATCTATGATAAGGATTGTGTCTAGTGACATAAACCAAATCCAAAGGACCGTAAGTCCAAAAATATCGATATCCAAATATATTGAAAAATGCTATTTTTTAGAAGACCCAAATGTAGATGCCAGTGTAGGCCATGACATGGATACTCATGTGTTACAATGACATGACACACTGACATGGATATATGATATGGGTAGATTATATGGCACAATGATGTGGCTTAGATGTTAGAGGGAAGTTGATGTGGTAGAAGATTTAGCTGTGTGACATGGAATATGGGGAATCTAGAAAGGCTGACCTATTGACCTTAGTGGAATTCTAGAAATATATAGCTTTTATTAATGAGAGTTATTGGAAAATACCTTGTTGTTGATAGAAATTGGATTGGATGTTATATTTTGAACCATTGGTTTCCATATAATTTCCCATTCTATAAATATTTTTAATAGCGGGGAATCCGTAATATATAATTTCTATTTGTATTAGCATTTCCTGTTATCAAGTAAAATCTGGATATATAATATATTAAATATGAGAATCCTAGAAAATGTTCTTTTTTGAGAAAACCTAGATGTGGATGGATGAATATTCACCCAACATGGGGTTGGACCTAGATGTATATGGATGATTAGAATCTTGAACTTTTTAAAGAGGCATTTTCGGAAACACCTGAATCTATATGTGAGTTGAGCACTGAAAATTTTGACTTACAAAGGTGGCACAGGATGGTGGTGACACATAGGAATAGGGATGCCATATGTTAGCTATGTAGATACTGACATGGCATGGGATAGAAAATATCCTTAGGCCTTAAATCTGTGTCTTTCTTGGTGAGTAGAAGAAATTATAACCTCATAAATAATATTGGAGATGGTTCAAGAGAATATTTTTTATTTTACCCTACTATAACGCGATCATGGATATTAGGTTTTGTATAGAGTGGTACGAAAGCTATAGTTCAAACTCTAGGCCTAAATGGGTTAGAGATGCATCACAAAAAGAAAATTGGAGCAATATAAAGCTTGTTGGTTCTATGTGGCAGCAGTAGTACTATCCAGATTAAACTTTGGGAAGAAGGTTAGTTTTTCTAAGAAGGAACAACAATGAGAAATATGCTTCTTTCGAAAGAAGAGCCATACATTGGAAGTTTTTGCTTGAGGAATGATATTTAAAGGGGGTGTGACTCTTGTGTCTGGTGCTAATAATGATATCAACTAGAAAGTATAAAAGATGAAATATGTGGTGATTGTTCTTAGATACATGATAAACACATGAATTTGGATATCAAGGTAAGCAAAATTGAAAACACATTGCTGGAAGGTAGGGTATCTTGAATTGAAACAATGATTAATGAAATGATGAAATACGTTGTTTAGAGATGACTGTGCATAAGTGCATTCTATTTGGGAAATTTTTACGAGCTTAGTAAAGGGGAAAATAATTGTGACTTGTAGGAAACCTACGTAATGTGAATATTACCTAGCATATTTGTTTTTAAGATTGTGAATGCTTTAGAAGGGCTAAGGAATAACCCTTTATGAGAAGGTAGTGTGTGAAGGGCCATACTTAAATATTCCATGAAAATTTATATTCTTGGAGGGGTTAGAAGATAGTTCCCTATGAGAATTAGGTGGTATGGCATTTTCCATGCCTAATCTTCCTTGGAATATTTTATCCTTGGAAGGATGTTGTGGCTTTGGTCAATATTCCCTTGAGCATGGAAAGTTGCAAAATAAAACAAAGTGTGAAAGGCTGAAGCTAGTATGCTGATGATGGGGATGAGAAAAAGTTTCTTTCATAGCATAAGGTCTATATAAAGGAAATTCCCAAGTTAGAATGCCTTGGTTCTAATTCTAGGATAGGTGATTTGGATGGCTAAGGCATGGCTCCTTCAAGTGAATAGATAAGGGATGTTGTAGAACATGGAATGTGAATGGGGTCATGATAATCATAGGAATGAGTGTTTATATATGTTTCATGGTAAATGTTTAGGTTTTAACCCTGTACAGAAATTACTTGCAAACAAATTCTTCAAATAGAAAAATAAACAATGGTTAGAACATAAAACAAATATACACATGTATTTTCCCCTCAATCCCAAAATCAAGACTACCAGATTGAATTTTCATTATTTTCCTTTCAATGTTACAATACATATATATACATGCCGAAGCATTCATAAAAACCAATCCATTAACCCTAGATTAGAACATAACCATAGTTCCCTTGACCGAATCTACAAAATACTGTGGGATGAAAACCATCATGCCCAAAACTATGTGGAAAAGCCATGCACAAAACCATGGGTAGGCCCACCCACCATCTTTGGGTCTGCCCCCCATCCTTGCGTCATGGAAAGAATATAGTAAATACCCAGCATTCTCCCACTTGGTTTATTTCCACACAAGGGGTCATATGAGAGATTTGTCATTGGTCTAGACCTACAACACCTAGTGTTTCTCTACACAAAGAAAACTTCTCAGCACTCACAGACTTCATCAATGCTTCTGCAACATTATTCAAAGTGTCCACCTTTACTAGCAACACCGTTTTTTCCTCAACCATATGCCTCACAAAGTGATACTGAACATCATTTTTCTTTCTCTTCGAATGATAAGTAGGGTTTAGAGAAAAAAAAAATCACTTTTCCTATCACAGTTTGTCCTTATTGTTCACTGCACCAACCCCATACTTAAACAAAACCTCTTCAACCCAACTTCTTCCTTGCTTGCATGAGTGGATGCCATGTACTCAACCTTTGTAGTTGAAAGTGCCACTACAAACTACGTCTTACTCATCCAATTAACTGCTCATTCAAATAGTTTAAACACATACCCACTTGTAGATCTTATTTTATCTAGATCTCTAGCCCAGTTTTCATCAACAAATCCACGAATGTCAAAAATTATATCCAATCATGGTCTTCCTTGGTAGCATAAACCATAATCACTAGTGCCACGCAAATACCTGAAAATCCACTTCACTGCTGTCCAATGCTCCTTCCCTCGTTTTGACATCAACCTGCTGAATATTCCCACTGCATGTGCAATGTCTAGTCCAGTGCAAACCATTGCATACATCAGCCTACCAACTACACTCACATATGGAACATGAGACACATCCTATTCCTCTTCTTGTGTCTTAGGACACAGTTCAATAGATAACTTTAAAACTACAAGAATAGGAACCTTCACTGGTTTGCTATCCTGCATATTAAACCTCTACAATATTGTCTCAGCATACTTCCTCTGGTTTAACTAGATCTTCCTCTTTTCTTGATCTCATTTAATTTCTATGTCGAAAATATAGTTTGCAACACCAAGATCCTTCATGCTGAAGTTAGAGGAAAATTGGGTCTTCAAATCCTGGATAATTTCTTTGTCATGTCTAATCAACAACATATCATTAGCATACAAGACCAAATAAATAACATTGTCACCAATTAATTTAAAATACACACAATGATCCGCTTTTCTTCTGGTGAAGCCAAGTCCTTGTATATATGTATTAAATTTATCATACCACATCCTTGGTGACTATTTTAACCCATACAAAGACTTTTTTTTAACCTGCATACTAGTTATTTCTTACACTTCATCACAAAGCCTTCAGGTTGCTTCATGTAGATTTCTTCTTCCAGATCCTTGTGAAGAAATGTTGTCTTCACATCCATCTATTCTACCTCAAAATCAAAAGCAACATCAATATATAAAAGTAATATAATAGAAGATGACTTGGAAACAAGAGAAAAATATCAACAAAATCAATTCCGGTCACCTTTGAATAACCTTTTTCTACCAACCGACATTTTATTTCTCCACCTTTCCTTCTGCATTCATCTTCTTCTTAAACACCCATTTGCTTCGAATGGGTTTCCTTCCAGCCAGAAACTCCACCAGATGCCATGCCTCATTTTTGTACAAAGATGCCATTTCATCAACCATGGCCTCTTTCCAAAGATTTCCATCCTTTGAATCTACTGCCTCCCTGATAGTTCTAGGATCAGCATAATAGATAAAGAAAAATTTGAACATAAAGAAGATGGAATATACCTTTATGTCTGCCTTCTCTCTCGAACTGATATTCTCAAAACTAGAGTCTATGGCTCTTCCTCTTCTGATTCCTGTTCTACTATAGGGTCAGATTCTTCCTCCTATAGTTCAAACTCTATCTTCTCAGGTTCCTTTGGTATGAATTCATGTTTAATAACATCTATCACCTCTCTAAACACCACATCTCATCTATACACAACCTTCCTTGTTTTTTGGTTCCAAAGCTTATAACCTTTTAAACCATCCTTATACCCAATAAAGATGCACCTTTTAGATTTATTGTCTGACTTGGTTCTTTTCTCCTTTGGAACATGTACATATGCATCACAACCAAATACCCTCAGATGTGAAATAGAGGCTTTCTTACCAGTCCATACCTCATTTGGAGTCTTATCCTCCAACGTTGATGAATGTGATCTGTTAACCAAGTAACATGAAGTATCTACCGCCTCTGCTAAGAATTCCTGCCCTAAATCAACACCATTGATCATGCTTCTTGCCTTTTCCATCAACATCCTTTTCATTCTTTTTGCAACTCCATTTTGCTGAGGTGTGTATGGAGTACTCATCTGTTGTGATATACCACACTTCTCACAAAAATCTTCAAATTCCTTCTTTCAAAATTATCCACCATTATCTGTCCTCAACACCTTGATATTCTCTGTCTAATTTTCCATTAGAGCCTTAAATTATTTAAATCTATCAAAGACTTCAGATTTCTTCCTGAGTAAATATATCCATGTATTCCTTGAGAATTCATCAATAAATGAGACATAGTACACAAACTTACCCAGTGATGGAACCATAATAGGTCTAAACGCATCACTGTGCACAAGCTCTAATATCCCTTTCAACCTCTTAGCACTAGAGGGGAAAATCACCCTATTTTTCTTCCCATAGACATAATGTTCACAAAAATCAAAATCCAGAGAGAAATTAGACATACCTTCTACCATACCATTACCATGCAATATTCAAAGATCCTTCTCTCCAATATGTCCAAGCCTTTGATTCCATATCATGGTATTTTCTCTAGAGACCACTAGGTTTTCTTCTCCACTTTCAAGAACCACAGAATTGTTGTACCCATCAATAATAGTGCTACTTAGAAGCTTGTATAAAGATCCAATCTGAATTCCCTGCATCAATACTAGTGTTCCCTGAACCATCTTGCAGGTATATTTATCGAACATTGTTTTTACACCTGCATCATTCATCTTACTTACATAAATCAAATTTATGCACAATGCAGGAATATGCAGAACACTAGGAAGTGTTCTAATCCTTCTACCTTGCAAATTTAGCTTGAATTTTCCATGTATGATGACTTTTTCCTTCATCTCATCCCCTAAGAATACATCACCACCATCATATTTCTCGTACTCATAGAA
Organism: Pinus taeda; assembly: GCA_000404065.3. NCBI lineage: Eukaryota > Viridiplantae > Streptophyta > Pinopsida > Pinales > Pinaceae > Pinus > Pinus taeda. The sequence continues at coordinate 62,921 of APFE031635477.1, read as the reverse complement.
ACACTCCCTATGGGGAGTGAAGTGAAAGGATGCATTTGATTCAATCAACCATGCCTGATGATATAGATGTGCACTTTAAGAAGAAGCCAAGTACACATCCCCACCTTCATCTGAGCTAGTTTTTGCCTCTACAAAAGGAGAATCATCAGATCCCTTTCCTTTATTTGGATTTTTAGATCTACAGTCCTTTTTGTAGTGCCTTTCTTTTCCGCATTTCCAGCACACCTTTATAGGTTTTCCTGGAGATTTAAATCTCCCACTCAAGGACATATTTTTGTTTATGTTCTAGGACCGTCCTCGTACAAATAAGGCATGTCCATTCTAGCTTTCGATATTTTTCCGCCTCATCTCCTCTAACAACAAGCATAATGCTATTTCATCAAACTTCAAGGTAGTTGTATTGCTATCTATTGCAACAACCAAACTATCCAAAGAATCTGGTAGAGAACACAACAAACTAATGCAATTATATTGATCTGAAATTTTTATATCAATAGATAACAACTGAGTTACCACATTATTAAAGGTTTTCAAATGCTATGTCACTGAGTCTCAATCCTTCATCCTTAGGTTATACAACTTTTTCCACATGAACAATTTTTTCACCATAGACGTAGATTAGTACAAAGTCCTTAAATTGTCCCACAAATCCTTCACTGTAGCTTCCCCTGATACATTCAACAATACTGAATCTGGGATACACAATCGTATTGTGCTCTTTTCCTTCTGATCCAACTTCACCTAGTCTTCTATTGACATTTTTGTTGGTTTAATACCCAGATGTACTGCGATCCACTGATCTTTATCCACCAATAGATCCTCCATTTTGAGCTTCCACAACTCAAAAATTTGTCCATTGAATTTTTTGATCTCTATCTTTCCACTATTTGCCATCTTCTTTCACCGCAAGAATCGATCCCACAGATCTCCCACTGTAACAGGGTCTACCACAAGCCCAAGAAAAACCCCTTAACAACAAAGGTGTCCCTTTGAAGCTGAAACAACTCTGATACCAAATGTAGGTTTTAAATTTGTACATAAATTATGTCCAAATGAATTCTTCAAACAAAAAATGAATAATGGTGAGAGAATAAAACAAACATACACAGATATTTTCCCATGGACCCCAAAACTGGGACTACCAGATTGATTTTTCATTATTTTCCTTTCAATGTTATAATACATATATATACATGCCGAAACATTCATAAACCCCAATCCATTAACCCTAGATTAGAACATAACCATAGTTCCCTTGAACAAATCAAGAAAACACCATGGGTATAAAACCATCATGCCCAAAACCATGTGCAAAATCCATGCACAAAACCATGAGTAGGTTCACCCACCATCTTTGGCTCCGCCTCCCATCCTTGCGTCCGCCCAACTATTATTGGGTCATGGAAAGAATACAACACATTCCCAACAAAATGCATAGGTCAACTAAGTTATGAAGCAAGTATAAGGATTTCTTGTTATGTTTTTGGAATATTTTACATTGTTTGATGCCTTTAAAATTACCAAGAGGAAGAGCAGGAAGGTGAAATCCTAGATATAAAATTAAGTAGTAAGACTTGAGTAAAAGATATATTGGGTAAAGTGAGGCACATGAAAATATGTGTAGGTACATATGAAGGTATGCAAGGCATAGCAAAAGGTACCCTTGAATGTATGGTATGATGCATAGCATGAGGAAAAGGAGATGATATGAATGTTGAGGTTTTTATAGGGTAGTAGGAAGGCCTTCTACCCGCTGTAATGGAAAAAATGTGGAATATTGACTTGATCAAAGACTTATCCCTAATGGAGATGACGGTCTCCATGAATAAGCTTGTGCAGGTGTACATTTGAAAAATAATAAATCCTTTTTTATGAATATTAGGTCTCCACATGAAAAATGGAAGACCCATTGGAGAGAGTGCCTATGTGGATTTCCTTTGGGGAAATAACAAAGTTGTGACGATGCTTGAAACTGAAAAGGAAGGCCCATGGCAGGGCTATAAGAATAATGTTATATATTGGAATGGCATTCTAATGTTGTCCTTGATATGAAGAAGAAACTAAACCATTAATGTGGAATGGGTTCCCTCATAAGCGAAAGGTTTGTACATAATCAAGTATGGATATCAATAGAGTGAGTGTTGGCAGGGATAAAGTTGAGTTCCTTAATGTTGTGTGAAAGCAAGAGAAAGTATCTCAGGAGGAGAGTTGAATTTTATAAGCCTACAATAAGGCTCTAAGTTCTAATGACCAACCATTAAAAAATGATAATTGGATAGGTTATTGCCATTCCTGAAAGAAAAGGAGATGAATTAAAAATTTTAAGTTGATTAATCCCTTATAGAGTGCAAGTTTTCCCAAGGGTAGTTGTGGAAGCCAAATGAGTAAGGTTGGCCTTGATACATAAATTAAAATGGTATGATAGAGTTAGGCTAAATGAAACAAGGTAGGTTGTATGGAAATTTCATCCCTTGGGGGATTATAAAGGGACTTAGATACGAAGACAAAGTTATGACAATAGTAAAAGAAACATATGCCTATTTGAAGGAAATTATGCCTTAAAATTTCATGGGAGAGTTAAAAGGATACACACACACACACACACACATATATTGGTGACTATAGGAACCAACAACTAAGTTAGTTTTGTACTCGCATGATACAGAGTTGATTTCAACTACTACAACTATAACCCCTAGGTGCCTATGTATGCCCTTTATACAAACATGGGTGATTCAGGGGGGTTTGAACGTCAAATATCTTGGTACATAACATTTCATTTTTACGGTGCTTTCTAATTGACCAAATATCATTACAATGAAGGACCACAATTCCTTCAACCTGATCTTAGACTTGTTCTTATTTAGACATGCAAAGAGACTTGAATCATAAAATTCTTTTGCAACAGGAGCTCTCAAGGCCAATGAAGAACCACAGTCTGGAAGTTAAGAAGATTAGCCTCAGGCCCTTCAATTCTTCCCTTCAAGAGGGGATGAGATGTATCATAAAGCCCATAAATTACTTCCCTAAACCATAACCCAAACTGAAACCATAAGCCCAAAAACTTCTCAATAAATTCGACCTCATCCACAAGATGTTCAGGACTACTCAAGTGCTGTAGATGCTTAGAGAAATATTAGCACATAAGATGCATATGGAGGACTAAATTTCCTTTATATATATCAAAATTTGTGGAGGCCTTTTTAGGAGAGGCCAAATTGCCTTTTAGGAGGGAAAACTGATTTTAAAATTTGAATTAAAAAATTTATTTTGGAGCCAAAATTTTGGTACCGAAAATAAAATGTGACAAATATCTCAATAAAATTACTATAGCCACAAGGTATTTGATTTGCTTTTCTTAATTAAAATCCCTCTTGGACTTTATGATTTGAGTAATTTTTCTAGTCAATAATAAGTTGCCACGCCATCTCCTTTTGGGGACATTGACCACAACAAGGGGATTTGACTTTCCAAAAGGAATATATTTCAAACCATAAGCAGTCGTGTGACATGACTCATACGGTTGGAATAAACATGATGAAGAGAATGCTGTTATGATAGTCTTATATGCAACTTCACTTATTTTCATAGAGAAAAACTTCAAATGTAGGGTACACCATTGGAGAGAAATTTCTTTTGGGATTTCGTTTCCATTGGAGATTTTAACAAATGCAATCTAGAATGTTTTTTATGAGTGTTCAAGAACCAATGTTGGCATCAATGACACCACCATTCAACAATTCCCCCCCCCCTCTGTGTCCTTTTTGGCAACAGATACTCCCCCTGCGATCAGTACTCCCCATGACTCTAATCTTCTTTTCTTGATTTCTCTCTCCCTTTGATATAAATGGAAAAGGGTTACCCCCCTGACAACATACCCTCTCTCATTTTGCAACAAACTTCCTTTCTCCCCTTGACATTCTATGCCTCACACATATTACCACAAATGATTCTATCTGTCAAGACTATGAGTCCCTGACAACTGTGCATGACCAAATCTTCCATTCCATTCACTAACTAAACTGCATTTGATGATTTCTACCATCAACCTACCGAAAGATAGATCTTCAAATATGCAACTACTGCTACATAAACTTCCCCTCTTCAAAATTCACAGGACAAGGAGTCTTCAAGATCAATTATTTATAATGATACATGAACCTATATTTCTTCAGGAACATCATCTCGAATCATGATTTCTTATCCACCTATAGATTCATCACGGTCTTGTGTCTTTTCAATTCCTGAAAGAATGGTCTCTGGGATTTCTTCATTTTCTTGTTCCTCTTGTTCTTGTTTTCTTCTCCAAACATTCTTGTTCCTGAAATTGGTGGTTTCTCTCATGGAAGACTTCATCATGCTTCTACAATCACGAGCTATATGTTCATAATTGTAGTATTTTAAGCACTCTACATGATACTTGAATGATGGTGCAAATGGATACCTACCTTGTGTTCTTGCAAACTTGCTTCTAGGATTTTGATGATGACTTTGATATTCATTCCTATCATAAGCTTTGCAATCCATATCCATTTGCCCAAAGTTAGTAAATGAATATAAATAACCAAGAAGCATGCTAGAGTACCTGGATGGGGGAAATATTATCATTGGTGTGGCTCTTTTTTAAGATTCATCTTGAGTCCTCTCTATTGCAAGTTGCTGATTCCAATTTCTATGATTCTATTTTGAGGGTGTATGGTATTATTTTTTGATGGAACCCTTGATGATACTTACACAACATTTATGCTTTATTTCTTTTCCTATTGTCAAGGATATTGAGCACTTCTCAACATGAGAGGGTTTATACCCTAGTATAGAATTATCATCACATGGTCTTTAACTACTAATTATTTCTTCCAACAATTTGGATTTATTCACAAATTTTTGTTGGACATTCCTTTTTTGCACTTTCTTTCGCAAAGAGACAATTTTTTCTTCCAAACCCTCTTTTGACTTGATACTACCTTCCAACTCCTTCTTGAGTGATTCTTCAATTTTATTTTCCTCTTCCAATTGTACTTTAATATTGATGATAATATTTTCTGACTCTTCCATATTTTTGTTGAGACTTTTGGCATGTTCCTTGAGTTCTCGTAGCTTGACTTCCAATGCTTTGAAATTATTCCTTACTACTTTTATATCTTTAAGCGAACTAATAAGTTCTATTCTAAGATCTACCTCGCCTTCTTCTTCATGCTCTTCAAAAAATTCCTTTTGATTATGATTTTCCATGAATAACACTCTTCCCATGTCATTTTCACTTTTTCTATTGCTTTTTTCATCGGATGAGGAACTATCTTCTTTTCAATAAAATATTTTCTCGAAAGCTTTCCTTTTACCTTGTTTGTTGTATTTAATTTGATTCTTGTTCACTTCCATAGGAGCTTGTTCTTCATCATCATTATTTGAATTTTTTGCATAAGGAGACTTTGAAGCAAAATGACAAACTTCATCATAATTTAAACACTTCAAGGGAAGCTTACCTTTTTACTTTATGGTCCCTCTCTTTAACTTTCTCACAAAATTTGTAATTTCTTTATCTGAAACTTCACTACAGCTCCAACTGGGGTTTGGATTAGACTGTTTCTTATTCTTCCCTATCTTCTTGGATATTGTAAGTGTTTCTTCTCTATGATATGGATTCTGCTACTCTATTCTCATTCATAAGAGGTAAGTATTCCATGTAATTCATCCATCTTAAGATTTTCTAGATCTTTTCTTTCTTCTAGCACTGAAATCTTAGAGTCAAATATCATGGGAAAAGATCTTAGTACCTTCTGAATAACTACCTTGTCTTCTATGGGCTCACCTATCCCTTGTATGGTGTTTATAGCTTCATAAACTTAAAGGGAAATATGTTGCAATGTTTTCTTCTTCATTCATTTTCAATTGTTCAAACTGACTTCTGAAAGTCTGGAGCTTGGCATCCTTGACATTTTTGTCTTGTTCACATATGTTTTGAAGGTTGACCCAAACATATTTTTCAAATGTGCAATTAATTACTTTTACATACACTAATTATGTTAGACCATTCATACTAGCATTCCAAGCTTGAGCATTATTATCATAAAGCTTCTTACTTGCATAATTTATTGGAGCAATTGAGGGTTCTGTGTATCCAGTCAATACAATTTTCCATACATCATATCCAAGTGCTTGCACATATTCTTTAATCTTTCCACTTCAAAGCGCATAGTTTTATCCATTAAATACTTTAACTTTGATATTTGTGCACTCCATGATCTCTCTTCTAGTGGTTAGACTGCTTGTGAAGGAACCTACTCTCATACCAATTTTCAGAAATATTGAGAGGGGCGTGAATGAATATTCCCTTTCAATTAGATAATTTTTAAACTTCATAAATAATTAATTATCATTAGTATCATATTAAGCATAAAAAATCAACAACACCATTCAACAATGAACAATAATGAAGACAATAGACATGAAATTTTGAAGTGGAAACTCTTCAAGGAGAAAAACCACCAAACGCTTCTTAATATAGGTATTCAAAATTTACATCGATTAGGAAGATCCAACTTCTGAAGTTATTAACTCTAACTAAAATGTAGGTTTTAATATATAAATTACATGCAAACAAATTCTTAAAATAAAAAATTATACAATGGCGAGAACATAAAACAAATATACTCAAAGATTTCCCCCTAGATCCAAAAATTGGGACTACCATATTTATTTTTCATTATATTCCTTTCAATGTTACAATACATACATATACATGCCGAATAATTCATAAACCTCAATCTAGTAACCTTGGATTATAACATAACTGTAGTTCCCTTGAACAGATCTACAAAATACCATGGTCAAAAAACCATCTTGCCCAAAACCATGTGCAAAATCCATGCAAAAAACCATGGGTAGGTTCACCCACCATCTTTAGGTCCGCCCCCCATCCTTGGGATCACCCAACTATTATTGGGTCCGCACACACACCCAACATGAAAGGATGATCCAACACCCTATTTACTAGCTCCAAATGAAAGGACGCTCCAACACCCTGGTTTACATGATTCAACTTGAAGGATGATCTAACACCCTGTTTACCAACTCCAAGTAGAAGGATGCTCCAACACCTTGGTTTCTAGGATCTAACTTGTAGGATTCTTCAACACCCTGTTTACTAGATCCAACTAGAAGGATGCTCCAATGCCTTGGTTTAGAGGCTCCAACCTGAAGGATGCTCCAACACCCTATTTACTAGCTCCAACTAAAAGGACACTTCAATCCCCTACGTAGGCTCCAACCTAACCTAACACCACCCTTCCTCCTTGCAGTGTTCTCAAGCTCCAACCTAAGGAGACTCCACTCTCATGCCTTACACCACCCCGCCACCCTAAAAATAATAGAAGGATGAAAATGAAATGTGGGCTCCCACTTACAAGGATATTCAATGATATTCCAAGAACCAATCACAACTATCTAGATTCAAACTTCTAAATAATACACAATAATGCCAAACTTCAAATAAATCAACTTGATACTCTTAGGAAACATGACATACCTCAATTCTAATGCTACCCCCCTCTTATGACTTTTCCCTGACGATGTATCACCACTTTCTATCATTGTCATTATTATGCCTATAGGTGATATTAGTTACTTGGAGTCTCTGAAACATGCTCTTTTTCAATATTCACTAATGGAGTCTCTTTGTTAAAAAAAAGGAATATAAATCATACATCCATTTGGTGATACCCTACTCAGTCCACTATGAAAAGCTTCAATTATTCCTATAATACTTCCATGAATTATCTTATATCAACTATCAAGATATCTATACTTCGCTACTTCTAAAACCCTTACAATAAAACATAGAGACTTCAACCAGTTGGAGTTTTCTTCCTATATATAATAGGATAGGTGTCTTAGTATTCTGTGAACAAGGTTGTATTTTAAACATATGCAACAAGGATTGGGCTAAAATTTAGGGTTTGTGACCATATAAAGAAGAGAATAAGCTCAAGAATATTACATGTCTTCATTGAATTAAACCCTGAATTACACCTTTGTCACAATAAATTTTGTTAGGCCTAGAGCATACTGAACTTACTAGATTAGAGAGGGTGTCTAGTAACCCAAGAGAATACCCCCAAATTAATCTCTGAGTGAATAGAAGCTATCATAATAGGCCGAATACAGAACTTGAGAAATATATTGATCTTGTCCTTGATGTGAGGCCTAGAAATCTCAAAAACAGTTAATGCAACCTTTATTGCAAATGCTCAGGGCTTGAAAATATTCAATAGTCTTCAAAAGGCACTGACATCTTGTGTTAGATTCTAGAGTAAGCTTCTCAATCAGTATTAGTCAAGTCAATAATATTTTTCTTTTCATACTCAATTTCATATACGCTACTTCAATGAAGGTAACTCGTGTGTGCACGCAACTGTGTTTAAGGAAACAAGCATATATCCAGCAAACTAATGATTTAGTTAATTCATCATATGTTGATATTTAGTCTAAGCATTAATACTTTATTAAACATTAAACAGTAATCATATGCAGTTAATAACAGAAAGAACCATCACACATAAGCAACACACATAAACACCAAGATGTAAGGTGGAAACCCAATGTGGGTAAAAACCACATGCTGTTGTCGTCTCTGTCTTCTTTTAATAATAAGAAAATCTTTTTACAACAATGTATTGGTGCAGACTCATACCAGTACGCAGACTTCTACCTACAGAAGGCTACAACATTCTCTTGTTCTCTAGCTTCCACTGGAAGGGAGCTACAACTCCCAAGCTCTTATACTAGTCGATATGTTTACTAGTATGTAGGCATCGACCTACAGAAGGCTACAACCTTCTCTCTTCCTCCAGGGATCATAAATTTTCAAATCGATACTCCTGGAGCACAACATCATAATCTAAAGGCCATGTTTCATCCAATTTTCTTACTGGACCCATCAACAACATTGAAGCTCAAAATCAATCACCACTGAATACATCCATTAACTGTATCTGCATCAACCAATTACTGAAACTTAATCTAAATCAACCAAACTCAATCAATCATTAACAACCTCTGAACCTCTGACACAAATGAATCAATCATTCATTCATACTTTAACCAATCAACTACAATAGATAGATCACTGTAACCAGTTCAAAATCTAAGGTACATTATCATTCAAAATCAGTTGTAATCTAAAAACCATGCTTCAGAGTGTATACACTATTTGGTAGAAGCTAATGTAATGACCCATCATTAATATAGAGAGCACAAGAATATTAGCATGCATACGATGCATGCATATGATAGCTACTTATGCATGTATCGCATGCACCACACTAGTAACTATATTTAATATTTTTAGTATGTATGTATGTATGTATGTATGTATGTATGTATGGGGGTGATGCCCTTCACCCACTCGGCTGACTTGCATCTATCACACAAATTGTATGAGGGCCATGAAGTGGCTATAGGCCTACAGAGTAGGCGTGGTCATTGCCCCATTTTTTTTTTTAAATTTTGTAATATTTATTTAAATTTTATTTTTCCCTCGAGGAGGGTGCTTAGGAGTGGGCGTTCTTGCTTTCTTTATATGATGCCAACTCACATGAAATGGAGTTATAACACCCACTATACTTAGTGAATTGGATACTCTCTCGTTACTTCATTGATCATGGCATGAAACTAAAACAAGGTTAAATGTCATTCGAATATTACAGGTGGAATAAGGAAGTACAAGAGGATTCAACAAGAGAATTCTATTAGATTGGTAGAGTTAGAAGAAAAAATTGACAGTATTGACCACAAACTGACAATTATAGCTAGGAGATTGACCAACATCTCCTTCTTCTCAGATGAGGGTAGTGATTAGCCAACATGGATGCCTAGACATTTTACCCAATAATTATTATGGTTCACTCATTTTTTGCTTGCAACACTAGTAGTCATTTTTGCCTTTTCATGCTGATATATGTCAAGGTTTGGCATGACCAACCTGTTTTTTATAAGTTTCTATTTACACGGTGCTCTAGTTAGACAAGGTCATAACAGCCTTAAGACTTTGAATTTATGTCAATAGTCTAGTTTCCCTCAAGGTAGACTAGTAGTAGAATATTTTTCATCTATGTAATCATTATTTGACATAATGCAAAGTGCCTAATTTCAAAAAAAATACAAATAAATTTTATTTTGTAATTTAAAAAAATAGTAATTTATATTAATATTTTAAAAAAATCCCCTTTTTCCAAATTATGTATTTATTTTTTAAAAATATTTCATTACTTTCATTTTTATTTTTTATTTTTTTGTTATTATTTTTAATTTTTAATTTTTGGTACTTTTTTGGATTTTTTTAAGGTGAAATTTATTTATTTATTATTTTTATAAATTTTGTATTTTAAACTTCTTCCTTTTTTTTTTTAAAGAAATTGTTTCTTTCCCTTAGTTTAAAAAAAAATTAGTGTTCAATATTTTTAGAATAAAAAGGTAATTTATTTTATTTATTTTTTTAATATTGATATTTCCCACCAAAAAAAATAATTTACAATGTTTTTTCAAAATTTTAATGTAAATTATGCAAAAAAAAATATAATGCCACTTATAGAGGATTTTATGTTAATGGTGAAAGCCATAATGTTTTTTTTTTTTTTTTTTGAACTAAGACACTCTGCATTATGTCAAATGAGGATTACAAAAACCAACTTTTTTTTGCTAGTGGTATGCTTGAAGGGAAACCAAACCGGTAACATAAGTTCAAAGTCTTGAGGTGCTAATATCTCGTCTAGCTAGCACATCTTGTAAGTAGAAGCTTATAAAAATAGGTTGGTTGTGCTAGACCTTGACATACATCAACATGAGAAGACAAAAAAGGCTATTACTACTACAAGGAAAAATCTAGTGAGTCATAACAACTATTGGAAAGAATTTCCAAGCATCCACACTAGATGATCACTACCCTTATTTGAAAAGAAGGATATATTGATTGATCCCCTACCTAGAATGGTAAGCTTGCAATCTATACTGTCAATTTTTTCCTCTAGCTATGCTAATCAAATAGAATTCTCTCACTAAGTCCTTCTTTACCTCTTGTTGGCTTGTATGGGCCTGACCCAGGTTCAAAGGTGATTTAGCCAAGCAAATCCCGATACTACTGGCCCTTTCGGCAACAGTCTGCAGAGTGCGGACTAAGGTCTCACCCGAAGTAGTATGGCAGGGTGCTAAAACCCGGTTTCCACACCCTATGGGGGGTTTGATATGTTGGGATTGGTACGTAGTCCAACCTTTGCACTCACTGTGCTACGCGCACCAGTGGGCACCTCGCAGCCTGCGATGCTGTCTTTGCACAGTCCTATTTGCATTGTGATCCTTGTTATTTACCCAAGTCTTTCCTAATTATGCACTGTTCGCTGATTACTTAGATTATTTTCATATATAAGTATTCTGAACCATACAAGCATTTACTCAACTGCACACAATAAATAAACATAGTAAAAGTAATACATACAACAGAATAACGATTCAAGCCTAGATGCACAGAATTAGGATAAACTTCTCTTTATTAACTTTCTGTCCCAATTACAGACTTGACTCCGCCTTGTGCACTGAGCTGTAGGGGTCTGCACACTCAACTGCAGACTCTACTAGGCCTCTGTGCACTCAGCTGTAGAGCCTCTTCCTACTACTACAACCCAAGACACTTAGAATTATACTCTAAGCTTGAACCATTACTTTGCTACTCTTTATCATTAACTACTTTTACAACTTAGAGCCTCACTCTATTTATACAATCCCATGGTCCACGGACCATGGTTAGGCCAACATGACTTTACATTACATTACATTATTTTAAGGCAGACAACCCTATGACTTAACCTCTACTTCGCGCTCTGCGCCCGCAATTCATGGAGTTTTACAACACCTTTGACCAAAAATTGGGCTTTGAGCCCCAAACCCTACTGTGGGGTGATTCCATGCCTAACATTTCTTATGTTACCTACAATATTCAAATGACATTTAAACTTATGCCATCTGCATGCCATGATCAATGAAGTGATAGGAGCACATACAATGCACCAAGTATAATGGGAGCTGCAAACTATTTTCGTGTGAGCTAGCATCATATCAAGGTGGGGGTGGGGCATGCTTGCTCCTAGGTATCCTCATTAGGGGAAATTAATTGGTTATTTTAACCCCAAAATAAAATAAAATAAAAAATAGGTAAATTTTAAAAACACTTAAAAAACAGACAATTAAAAAAAGCAAAAATAAAGGATGGTAGACAAACTTTAGGTGTTGATTTTTAAGGTTTTCATAGTCATGATATTTGGTCTTTAATTCCATGGTTGAAAAATGTTTGAATTTTAACCCTAAAAAAAGGGGAACATTGCATCACCAGTTTTGCATTTCAACATGTTTTTTCATGTCTTTCGTAGTCATGATATTTGATCTTTAATGTCATGATTGAACAATGTCTGAATTTTAACCCTAAAAAAGGAGAGGTGATGTTGTGATGTTGCATCACCACTTTTGCATTTCAATGTGTATTTTCATGTATTTCATAATCATGATATTTGGTTTTTAAAGCCAAGGTTGAAAAATGTTGGAATTTTAACCTTGAAATGAGAAAAGGGCGATGTTGCATCACAACTTTTCAAAATGAGCATAAAAATTAGTACTAAATATGACTTTAAGAAAAATGAGAACTTGATCAAGTTCTTTATGTTGGTAACTTTGTTTAGACAACTAGTTTGCATAGGAGTGCAAGTGGAAAGGTTTCCCTAGGCTATTAAGAGAAATAAAGGACATTATTATAAAATTTGACACACATGGTTAACATGTTGACTCTTATTGAGGAACCAACAAAGTTCCTTTACTAATTTAATTACATAGTTTAATAGGAGTAAATAATTGGATATGAATAAATCGAGATGAAATTTATTGAGCTAATGTAAACAATTGGATTGAAGAACCCTCTACTTGTGGGAAAGACTGAGGAAAGGGGGTTATCCTTAAAAACATATTTTTGTAATTACAGTCAGGCCTATCTTTAAATTGAACATAGCTGAATTGTTAAGCATCATGGGCTTGAGAGTACCTACACCGTTGGAAATATTGAAGACTAAATGAATGAATAAAGTGCCTATAACCATAATATGCTATATGTTATTAGAGAACATTGAAGGACATTATTTCCTTTGTTGACTAACAACTTATGTAAAAATAAATTGTGGGTCAAGGATGTAGTTTATTCTCAAGAATTTGATATTTAAATATTTTTTATTCAAAATGATTCTAAGGATAATGCCAAGAGCATAATTGTTAAGGAAATATTAAATAAGAAGCCAAGTGGAATACTTGAGAAATTTCTTAGCTGAGTATAAATGGTGGTGGAAACCATGTAAGTATAGAAATATGCCATGCTACAATGGTAGATACATTGAAAGAATTGGGTAAGAATTCCTTTAGGCTAAGCTATAATCTTGTTGTTATGATTTTACTTACATGTACATATTGATGGAAATCTGAAGAGGTATGGCAAAGGAAGGAAGCAAATCCTAAATATCTATGCATGTGAGTGTTGTCATGATGGAAAATTAATAAATATGTGCATATGAGCTGTCATGAGGAACAACGATTGGGTAAGTGTGTAATACATTCAAAATATGGATGCATTTTTTTATTGTAATTACATTGAGGGAATGCATGTTTTGTTATATGCAAGAAGAAAATGCAAGTTTTCATTATGTACATAAGGCCATGAGTGGTGGCTAAAGACTTCTAAAACAAAAGCAATTGATTTTTACAACCTAGTGGTTAGTAGTATGAATTTTGTTGTATGTATATATGTGAAAAAGGTTATGATAATGTTCTAACTAAAGAATGAAATGGTGAAGTGATCACTAAATTATATGTATGATTAAGAGTGAAAAAACTAGTGGGAAAGTGCAACAAGCATTTTAGATTAAAGTAGTCAACATCAAAAGACTTGAAAATTTGTAAAGGGGAAAAAATTAAAATGAGATGGATGAAAGAAAGAAAGCTTGATAAAAATCCACATAGATGACCCTAGAACTATGGTTTCCTTGGACTGATACACAATGTTTATTGATGGATATTTGGTAGGGGGTTAGTTCTCTCCTTGCATGAGAATTGATGGATATTTCGTAGGGAGTTAGTTCTCTCCTTGCATGAGAACATCTTAGAAAATGAAGGATCACCTAAAGGAGAGTGGTTCATAAAGAGAGATGCTTGAGCCAGAGAGAAAGTAAAGAAAGGGAGAGGAAACTCCAAAAAACATTAGAAAAATAACAGATTGCTTAAAGGATTACAATGTAGAGGAGGGGATGCTTGAGCCAAGAAGGTTCATATGGCTCAAAATGTTATCATGAGGATGAGTTAAAGATAATAGCTCTTGCCTGAGGTAATTGATAAATGAGTCAAGAATAACCATATACATAAGAATCACTAAGAATTGAAATCAGAAAGACTTGCAATTATATGCCTAGAATGATAATAGAATTCAAGGTCCAAACATTTTGGCTCGAGAACAACCATATAGATAAGAATAGCTAAAGACCAAAGGCATAAACAACATGCAATGGTATACCTATAAAGAGAACAAAAGTACAATAATCTAATGTTGTGAATATACATATGGAAATAATGTGTTGAGTACAATTCGAAAAAAGGGGGATAGGAATATAACATCCCCAATATGATCCCCTTTTATGTAAATCAATATCTTTTTATTAGGCTAATGAGGAAAATTTCATGGGGCTTGCATGCCCATATATATCTAATTGTTTATTCTTTTAATGACATGCATGCTTAAGGCCACAAGCCTAATGTTGTAAAATATAATCACATATATGATAATAAAAGAAAATCATGGCTGCAAACCACCTGGAAAAAAAGTATGGGGGCGAGAACTCAACATGAGAGAAAGATGAGAAGGTAAAACTCTTGTTGGGTTGTGTTATATTCTTTCCACGACTAGCCCACGTAGTTAACTGGGGGGTTAGAGGGGGGGCAGAGCCCCCCCTTCATTGTGATGATTGTGCAACGGGGGTCATAGGGGGGCAGTAGCCCTCCCCTGTCCGGGGGGTTTGAGGGGGGTGGGTAGCCCCCCTCTATGAGGTTTGGGGCAGCACCATGAGGAAATTGTTTTTGGACTCTATATTAGGTTGCGCAGACCTACCTATGGTTTTGTGCATGGTTTTCGCACATGGTTTTGGATGCAATGGTTTTCGGTCCATGGTTTTGGACGCGATGGTTTTCAATCCATGGTTTTGGATGCGATGGTTTTCGGTCCGAGGTATTGGATGATTCAGCATGTATAAATATGTATTGTAATATTGAAAGGAACATAATGAAAAATCAAGATGGTAGTCCTAGTTTTGGGATCCAGGGGAAAATCTCTGTGTATATGTGTTTTATGTGTTATGCTCTTGCATTGTTTATTTTCCATGTTTTACAATTCCTATGCAAGTAATTTCTGTATTGGGTTAAAACCTATAACTATGACATGGATCCTAAGCCCAGTAAATGACTAAAGCCTTCATAAAGCCACTTTATAAATGAAATCCATAGTCATAAGAGGATATTGTATTTATAAGAAGAATTTCGGCGTAAATCACATATAGAAGACATTTGTCAATGCGTTTCGAACCAACCAGTGTGGTTCATCATCAGGACAAGTTGAAGAAACAGATCCAGTCCAGCAAGTTAAATAGTTT
>APFE031635477.1:0-30790 GCA_000404065.3 Pinus taeda | reverse complement strand
AAGGTCAACTGATTACATCATCTCCCAGAAGTTCTCCACTGAAAACTGCTCATAAATGGTCAAAACTGGACCATACTGAAAGCTCAATGCAGAGGGTGTGATGCATATCACCTTCCCAATGTACAGGGTGCAATGCATAATGATTTTCGCCTCTGTAGGGTGTGATGATCGGGAATGGACAAATGGCAGGGACAAAAATGCGAGTTGGAAGATCATGGAATCTTCCAGAAGCTTCCCCTCTGACACTTGCCTCTCCATTTTCGACCAGGGATGAGTAAGAGATTATCATTCTCCAAGTGGAAGTAGGAACTATCAGAGAGAAGACACTAATCAAGATCCAAAAGATGACTCACCTCTCTGTAATCATCTATATATGGATCCCTCATTACAGAGATCCAGAGGCTAGAATTTTGTATCTTATAGAGAAGTGTTGTTTGTATTTTGGTGTACATTCACAGAGTTGGGTGATCTAGCTTTTCTTGAGGTGAAGAAGGGCTTCTTAGCTGGAGGATGATGCTGGGTCAGAGCACATGGTTGTAATATTTTTGCTACTTTTCATCTGAATAAAGCTATTCTTGTTTCTTTCCATATTCTTGTGTACTTTTTTATATATGCATGTATATGGTTAATACACATCTGATCCTACATTATTTATGAATTTAGATCCTTTTTTCTTGCATAGTAGTATGTTGTTGTGATTCCACAGGTTCTTTTGAAGCTGGGCAGACAAAGGAGAAGCGGCGAAACTCTATCAAGGAAGAGAGGAAATCAAGCGCAAGACTCAGGTTGGCCCTCTTGGTCCTCTTCTCATCTATTTTCGTAAAAGGAATCAATAGTAGACTTTGATTGTTTGTTTCTAAGATAGCCACCCATCTTAGTGGGAATAGAAGCATCTGAGTGGACACTATTCCTGGATAACAGTAGGGTGTGATGAGCGAGAGCAGACAAATGGCAGAGGCAGTTTGATAGGTGGAAACTCAGAGAATCTTCTAGAAACTGTTCATATGACACTTGCCTCTTTGAATTCACCTAGGGATGAGTAAGAGATCATGAAATATCCAAGTGGAATCAAGAACTATCAGTGAAATGACGCTAATAAAAATCCCAGAAGCTGACTCACCCCCTACAAATATCTATATATAGATCTCTCATCCTAGAGATCCAGGGGAATGGAATTTTGTAATCTGTAAGGAAGTGCTATTGGTTTCTCTTTAAGACATTGTATTCTTGGGTGATCTTGCTCTTCATGAGGTGAAGAGGGCTTTCATGCTGGGAGGATGATGCTGGTGTGGTTATGAATCTTGTATATGTGTATTCAATTGTATGGCTAATGTACATCTTATTCTACATTGTTTATGGTATGATAGATCTCTATGCTTTGATGGTATTTTGCTACTTTGCCTCTACAGGTGTTCTTTGAAGCGGGACAAGTGAGAAAGGGGTGGTGAAGCTCTATCAAAGGAGAGAGGAAACAAGAAAGGAGCCAAGCAGAAGACTAAGGTTGGTGCTCTCTACTTCTCTCTCATCTCTCTCCCATTAAGGAAAACACAAGTTACTTTGAATTGTTTGTTTCTAAGATAGCTACCTATCTTAGTGGGACTAGCAGATCTGAATAGACACTAGTTTTCTCGGAAACAAAATGGCGACTCTGCTAGGGATCAAATAGTTTGTTTGATTGTTACTGTTGTTTGCTTTATAAAATACAGATGGAGCCTAAATTTAAGCCAGCTAGCCATTGAACTACTTTTGCTATGCAACTGCAAAGTAGATCAATGCTGCTTCAGTCAATATCTGGGTTGGTTTATGAACTAAACATCTAATTTGCAAACATCCTAAGTGCCCTGGAGGTAGCTCAATAACCTCATAAGATCATACCCTTATATTTTGTGTTTACTATCCATCATAAGCTCGCCCTAAATCACTAAACTTAGCTACAAATTATGAGTGAAAACCAAGCTTTGTCTTGTCCCTGGACCATCACACTGTCTCTCATTGGCAGTTTGGATGCATCGCACCTCCCATGTGCTACTGGTGAGATGCATCCATGTTTCCCTTCAGGACATGTGCGATGATTGAATGAGACTATTTCCCTCTCTGGACTTTGGTTTTTTCTTCATTGTTTTCAGCTTTATTCAGTAGTTTTGCTGCATATGATCAGTATATCACTGTTGAAGCCTTCTTCCTTTATATTATTTAGCCTCCATTGATAAGGAATTGGAAATGTTTTTTTATGTATTTTTCATCATTTAAAGTCCTCCTTTGCAAAAAGTAGCTCAATCGAACTATCGTATTTTGATTCGAAAGTGTCGCAATTGTCGTTTTGAGTCAAGAAAAAGAGTGTCGTAAAGTATTCCTCTTTTAGGCAGTCGATTGTACTTTTTTCATTGTATTTGATTTGAATTGTCAATATTTGAAGCGTCGAAAGCAGTTTTTCCATTTGAAATTGAAAGTGTCGTCTTAGTTTTCCTTTCGTCTTTTGAAAAGAAAATTGCTAAAGTGTCGCTTTGAAGAAAAGTAGTTCAGATATGTACTTAGTTTTCTTTTTGGCATTCTCACATGAAGGAAACGAAAAAAAAAATACATGCATGTGCATTTGCATTTAGACTACATGTGGAAATTGATTTAGGAAAACTGCATTTAGTGTGTGCTCTCTACTTTATGTTGAAAGAATTGTATTCTTCTTTCCTTAGTAGCTAGGATTTTCATTGCTAAAAGTAAACAAACGACTATTTATCATTTTAGATTGCATATTTAGGAATTGTACATATACTTCACACAGTGAACCTTGAAAGGAAAACTTCTTAAGAAATATCAACTATATAATAAACCTTAATGAACATAAAAACGCTTTGGAACCTAACACACAACATCTAGAAGTCTAGGCTAGAGATGTATTTCAGCGTCATAAAGCCTGGTAATTATCGTTTTCATTGTAGGTTGGGTGATTCCTCCTCTTTGATATGACAAGTACCAATATGGACTTGTGCTCCCACGTACCATTGAGTATATATTGGGAGACCACAGTAGGCTGATATCCTTTATCCTTAGGAAGTCGTGTTTGTCGCCCTCTCGATCGCAATGCACTGAACACAACATTCAGGAAGATTGATTGCCATACGTAAAGTCCTTGGTAATTTCTCTTTAGTTTACCACCGATGTGTATATTGCAGTTTTGCGATTGGTTTGGTAATCCCTCTGTCTAGATTTCCAGAGTAGTCACGTTCGTTCCTTTTCAACTCCTTAAAAGAAAAGGTCCATCTAAGCACTTGTCCCTTCAGGCTCATTAAAAATCGAAGGCGACTAGAGTCACCTTTAGCTTTTTCTTAACTCTTAAAAATTGAAAAAGCAAGTTGTGTCAAAGCATCATAAAATTTATTTAATTCAGAATAACATCATTGTTCCCTCGTTGAACTTAAGTTGAGATAATGGAGTCCACCAATCAAGGATTTCCCCTTTGGGGGAATCCTAGCCCTTTTTCTTCTTGGGGAGATATTGGTGCTCCATACATGGCTACATTGTCCCTTCCAGGACTCAGAATTGGCCTGCCAGTTTGGCTATTCTCGACATCTGTTTTTCAAAACACCATAATTCCTCAGCAATCAAATCAGCAACTAGATGATACTGGAGTTCCTCCCCCACCTTCTACTTCATTTATTTCTCCCTCTCCTTCTTCCTCTTCACTTGGTGAAACTAGTGATACTAAAAACCAAGTAGCTGAGAAGAAGAAGAAAGGGAAGGAGGAGAAGAAGAATAAGCCAACCGTGCAAGGGGGAAACCATGCATCTTCTAGTGAAAATCCACACACTACACCTTCCAAACCCATATCTCCATGTGTCATTTGAAAGGAACACTATCATCGAGATTGTCCTTGCATCCCGCAGATCTTGAAAGACTAGTCTCCTCACTTGCACAATCTGGTGTCTTCAACCTCTGCCGATCATGTTGAGAGTACACCATTGACTAGTGAAAATGAAGTCAATGGACAAAAAGGAAAATATAGATTTCCTTGTAGGTTGTGTGAAGGCGATCATGCCTTTCACCATTGTCCTTTTCTAGACGAAGCTAAAAGAGTCTTGGATAACTGTCCTGCTTCATCGCAGCAACTTCCACCTGGATACAAGAAACTCTTGCCAAGTCCATCACTAGTTGAGAATATGACTGACATACCTCTATTATCGGTCGAAGTTCCTATCATTAAAGAAAACCCTCTCAGCCCACAGCTGACCAAAGTCAACAAGTCAAGATGGTAGTCGACCCAGTCTTGTCTTCAGAAGGTCCACCTTTAGATGATGCAGTCTCCAAAGAGAATGAGAACAACACTGTTCAAATTCTTTTTGTTAACATCAAGTCTGATGAACATGGGGGAAATCTACCCATTCCTTTACCACAGGAGGGAAGTTCCCCATTTCAAGAGATTCATCTAGTTGTTTATTCGGTCCCCCCTCCAAGCAATCTAGTTGTTTCCTTTGATTGGAATCTACTAGCGGGACCCCGCCTTCCATCTAATGTACCATTCTGAATCATAGTAAAAGTTTACATAATGATCATGTCTAGCACTATCATAGATGAAGGTGCTTCCATGAGTATCCTTTCCTCAACTTCTTGGAAAGCACTTGGTTCACCATCGCTTTTACCTGAGAATTGAAATTTGTCAAGCTTCAATAAAGGAACCAGTCGACCGTTAGGAATACTTCCAAATTTTCCTATACTTTGAGAAGGAAAACTGTTCATTTGAATGTGATGGTAGTCCAAGGGCCACTAGATTACAATCTACTCCTTGGACATGACTACGTTTACAACATGGGAGCTATTGTTTCCACACTCTTTCGAGTAATGCATTTTCCGCATGAAGGTAGAATGGTGCAACTTGTCGATCAACTTTCATTTCCTAGTTCAAACACGGCTATGAGTCAAACACCATCCCTAAATGGTCTCTTTACACAAGGAATGTCTCTTCAACCTCTAATTCATCCACCTAATTACCGCGAGTGATTCAGTGAATGTAACGAAGCTTAGGGGGCATGCACCCTAGTTTGCTTCAGTAGGCGAACCCAGCTGAAAAGATAGATTTCCTCGTAGGATATATGATTGATCTGAAACACCATTTCCTTGTAGGATTTTAGTATCAATATAAAACATGATTTATCTGAAACACCATTTCCTTGTAGGATTTGAGTATCAGTCTGAAACTCAAAGGTTATGTGACTGGAAGCTCACACCATTTACTTTTGTCTATTTCAATGGACAAAGCCAAGGAAGTGTTTTGTTTGCTCCGCAGATGAAACAATCTTGCTTAAATGTAAGGACTTCCCTATGGTGACCTAGAAACTCTACTTTTCCTCATACCTGGGGGCATGCAAAACTTTTTTACACAAGTGAAAAGTGACCAACATAACTCTAACCCCGTAGTATTTTACTAACTTCAACTGCTTAGGTTAAGTGATTGGTCTAATCCACCATTCACCTTTGTCGGCGGCCCCGACAAAGCAAAGGAAATGTTTTTATAAACTATCCTACCTAACCTTATTAGTTCATTAACTCTTAGTTCTATAGTTTTTCATTTCTAGCCTACATACAAAAGGCACTGAGCAAAGTTTCACATGGG
Source organism: Pinus taeda (assembly GCA_000404065.3). Taxonomy (NCBI): domain Eukaryota; kingdom Viridiplantae; phylum Streptophyta; class Pinopsida; order Pinales; family Pinaceae; genus Pinus; species Pinus taeda. The sequence goes on along the minus strand of APFE031635477.1, from coordinate 25,185 downwards.
GAAAGCTCATTAAAAACTGAACCTACTAATAAGAGAAGTCCTTAAAGATGACTGGAATGAGCAATGTTTCTGCAAAGTTCAAGCTCGTTAAAAAATAAACCTAGCAATGAGCAATGTTTCCACAAAGTTCAAGCTCGTTAAAAAATAAACCTAGCAACAAGCAATGTTTCTACAAAGTTCAAGCTTGTTAAAAAATAAACCTAGCAATGAGCAATGTTTCCACAAAGTTCAAGCTCATTAAAAAATAAACCCAGCAATGAGAAATGTTTCTGCAAAGTTCAAGCTTGTTAAAAAATAAACCTACCACTAAGCACATGTTGGCACCAGGTTCAAGCTCATTAAAAAATAAACCTGCCACTGAGCACATGTTGGCTCAAGGTTCAAGCTCATTAAAAAATAAATCTGCCTTTCAGTAAATAACCTTTGTGATTGCATTGCTATCAGCCTTTTGAGCCTTGGTTGTGTTCTTACTATCATCTCCACTCTTTTAGTTGATCATACGCCTCCACTTGATTTTTTACCCTTTTGAGGAACAATTGCAACGAGTGATTCTATTAGCCACCCTCGTTACATTGCCGTGTTTGAGAAGTTCCAAACTTACCTGGAACCAGTTGTTACCTGGATACATCACCCGTTCCTAAAAAATGAGTCTCTTTTAAGCTCTTTTTAGACTCGTAAAATATGAAAAGATTGCTAAGCTATTGCCCTCACCAACTCGCTAAAGTAAAGCGAAGTGCCATCCCTCCTCTATATTTTAATCTTTTTGGACCTGAGGGATCATTACACAAAAATATCGATCACTTGTCTTGTTCGGCTTGCTAAAACTATCGAAAAGTCATCCCTTTCGTATTATTTTATGCTTTTTCGGACTTAAGGGATTATACCGCGAAAAATGACTACTGCAGTTTATTTTCCATCTCTTTTCAAACTCTCTAAACATGAAAAGGACTAAGTTATCTTTGTCGTTAAACTCATTAAAACAATAGCAACAAACTTGTCCATCCAGGAAAGAGCGAGTTTCACTGTCACTAGGCTTGCTAAAACATAGTGACAGGTTTTCTCGAAGGGAAACTTATAGAACAAGCATATGTTATCCTCCTCAAGCTTGACAAAAATAAATAGGTACTGGTCAACAATGACTGGGGAAAAGGGGAAGAAAAATTGAAGAACTTCATTGGTAGCAGGTCACTCTTGAACATGACACTTTCACTCCATCTCCATGATTGAGTTGGGTTGGGTTATTCCGTTCACCACCACAATTGGTCCTCCATACCATCCATGGCGTTAATGCTACCGATCCATCATAATGTCGCTGATATGTTCAAGAGAAGTCACTCAGAGAATTCACCAACCCAGCTAACACCTCATCCACTACAATACCTTCACGCTCCATTTTTCATGACTGCCACCCTGAACCTTGTATCATCATATTGTTTTCCCCTCCAGAAAATCATTTGCTTCATTTCGTGTCGTAGATGTGGGATTCATTAAGGCCCTCCTATGACGGGTCACTTCTTATCGACATCATCTCATTATCCAAGAAGTTGACTTAGGAACAACCCTTTCAGTACTTTGAAGCTTGCATGCCTCAATGGCAAGTTTCTCACTTCCGACGACAGGTTTACATCAATGGCCTTTGACCAAAAGATTTTGCCCGGTGTTCGACATCGACTCATATATTCACACCACGTGAATTGTACTATAGTACCTTGAGGGTCATCATCATTATCGGTGATTTCTCTCATGCTTTTTAACAACTTACATCATTGGCTGGTAATTAGGTTATGTCTTTCCATGTTCGACTTCAGAACATATTTTCACATGGATTGACTTGTACATCAGGCAAATATTGAGCAAGTTTTAAGACCTCAGATCTAGTTTCATCCATCCGAGCTGTGATATATTCAGGAAAATAAAGACATCAAATGTAATTCATAGCTGCACAGATGATCATCCAAGCTAAAGGGATGATGGCTCTACCAGAATCATCAGTTTGCCACACAAACGTTTTTCCTATGTACATGAAAATTAATTTATAAAGCTGGGCATGGGAATGACCACCTCAGCTAGATCATGAAAGTAATATGAAGATAATATATTGTATTGTATTTTAAATAGGTCACCTTCCAGTTCGAAAAACCTTGGATCCTCATGATAAATAATTTCACCCAACATTAGAAGATTTACGACCTCATGCTTTAGGGGGCAACTATTATAGACATATTTGGGCACTGCAAACCCAATTTCATATGTTGATAAACCAAGGGCTCTCAAACCCCTAAAAGTGTTGTAGCAAACCCTAAAGAATCAAGGTCAACTGATTACATCATTTCCCAAAAGTTCTCCTTGAAAAACTACTCATAACTGGTCAAAACTGGACCATACAAACTGCTCCATGTTGAGAGTGCAATGCATCTCACCTATTACACACAAGGGGTATGATGCATGCTGAAAATCCCTTCTGTAGGGTGCGATGAGTGAGAGTAGACAAATGGCAGAGGCATTTTGCGAGGTGGAAACTCATAGAATCTTCTAGAAATTGCTCATATGAAACTTGCCTCTCTAAATTTGCCCAGGGATGAGTAAGAGATCATGAAATCTCTAAGTGGAATCAAGAAATATCAGTGAAATGACACTAATCAAAAACCCAAAAGCTGACTCACCCCCCTACAAATATCTATATATGGATCCCTCATCCTAGAGATCCAGGGGGCTAGAATTTTGTAATCTGTAAGGAAGTGTTGTTGGTTTCTCTTTGAGACATTGTATTGTTGGGTGATATTGCTCTTCATGAGGTGAAGAGGGCTTTCATGCTGGGAGGATGATGTTGGATCAGACAACTGGGTTGTAATCCTCTCTTCTACTTCTATCAATAAAGTTATTTGAGTTTTCCTCCATATACTTGTGTGGTTATGAATCTTGTATTTGTGTATGCAATTGTATGGTTAATGTACATCTAATTCTACATTGTTTTTGGTATGATAGATCTCTATGCTTTGATGGTATTTTGCTGCTTTGCCTCTATAGGTGTTCTTTGAAGCGGAAGACTAAGGTTGGTGCTCTCTGCTTCTCTCTCATCTATCTCCCATAAAGGAAAACACAAGTTACTTTGAATTGTTTGTTTCTAAGATAACTACCTAACTTAGTGGGACTAGCAGATCTGAATAGGCACTAATTTTCTCAGAAACATAGTGGTTGTAGATATTTTTATACATAGATGAGACTGACACGTTCTTTTGTTTCTTCCCTGAAGAATTATACGAGTGGTTATCCAAATTGGCCAATAGTGAAGGGATGTGGAGGCTTGAAGGGCCTATAGTGTGGACTCCTGAACTAGTGTGACACTTCGAAGAATAAAAAATAAATATCGCATAGGCTGTGGATCACTGGGTTGATCACACATTGGGGAGTTTTATGACTTATTTCGCTATAGATAGAAATATCAACTATAGTGAAGTGAAGCAAAGGATATTTAAAGGACCGCGAGGTAAATATTTAAAATCATTGAAGACTTGGATTAAAATGTTGTTATGTGAAGAAAGGGTTATGCAATTACCTTGATGTTTGGGGCTATGAGAAGAAGGATATTCTTTAGAAGAAATGGAGGATCCAACCCAGAATATAGTCCTCTCATTGAACCCCCTTCTAGCGGTGATGAAGTGACAGTGATGACTACACTGCGAAGTACAATTCAGTTAATTACACAGGGTATTCCAAGGATGTCTCATCCATCCACTCCACCTCCACCTCCACCTCCACCCCATACACCTTCACCTACACCTCCACCTCCACTTCCACCATTCAACATGGTGAATGCAAGAAAGATTCCGATTTTTAAATGAACAGGGACTAAAGACCCAAAACAATTTTGATTTGTCGCAGATGCTATTTAGACAACACAACAGATTGGAGACAATAATATTAAGAAGGCATGGTTGGTTACAGCCTTACAAGACCACGCGTTAACATGGTATATAAAGTATTGCACTAATAACCACAATGCGTCATTGGTAGATACCTAGCTAGCTTTGAACAAGGAGTTCAACAAGTCTAAGTCAGAGGTGTAATCAGTAACTCAATTTAAAAAAATATGACAGAAGGTTGATGAGACACCTTGGGACTTTGATCAGAGGTTGAAATTCTAGATCAGGCACGCTAATATGCAAATTTCAAGTACCCAGCATCGCAACTGATTTATAGCATCGCTCCTACCACCTTTAAGAATACCTCTGCCGAAACAGAAAATAGCGACACAAGTAGAAGCCTTGGAGATCACGATGAGGCTGGATGCATCACCTATTCAGGATACGAATCTTGGGGTACAACAAATTCATTAAAAACTAGAATGTTTGCATTTGGAGTTGCAAAGCTTGAAGAAAGGAAAGGAACCTCAGCCGGAGGTGCGCACTGAGATCTAATGTCTGAAATGTAAAATCCATGGACATGATAAGCACCATTGCCCTGTCTTTAAGAATTATATTATGGGGGGAGGGCCTGTACCCCTGAAACCTGAGAATATTGTTGGGACGAGCACAGAAGCCACGCTATGGTGTGCTATTTGTCAGGTTACATGACAACATGCTACTGATAATTTCCACCTATTGCAGAAGTTTGTACAGACTCCACAAAAGTTATTTTACAATTTTTGTGAGGTTGTAGGAGACGATGAATGCCATTGTAGGAGCTATGACTTGATGATGGATAAGACCCCTACCTACAATATGCAGGTAGAGAACCAACCTCAAGATCAAGGTGTAGGAGAAGCACATAGAGGATTCCAAGGCCGAGGACGAGGAAGAGTCGTTGGACCAGGTCGAGGGCGTGGGTAGGTAATTTGTTATAATTTTGGCGAAGAAGGGAACTTCATATGAGATTGTACAAATCCCATGCATCCCTCATGTTAGTATCAATGACAGTTTGATCATGTCATAGAGGAAAGTCTGATCCTTCTATAAAAGATGCAAGAAAATAAGGCACAACCCCAACAACTGATGGAGAACATTTCGAATGATGAGGGTTGAGCCCCACAAAGAGGATCAAAACATAAATAATGTGTTGAGAAGTGGTATGATGACTGGTGCAAAAAAAGGTAAGAAGCCTAAGGAAGACGGATGGGTACACAAGGCTTTTGAGAAGGAAGTAGACTTTGATCTTAACCATGCTAAAGAGCCTTCCTGGAAGCAAAGAAGAGCTTCATTGAGGCCTCTGCCTCAGGAAGTCAGGATAAAATGCTAGAAACTAGTACGACACAAGAAGTAGATCCTTCAATACTAGATACCTTTCTGAAGAATTGTATGAATATTTTGCGCCATCAGAAAGTAGTCGAAGGATTGCAAGACTTAATAGACAAGTGTGCCAATAAGGAAAAGAATCCTATGGAACATCACAAAGTAAGGAATATTGGTAAGCATAAGGCACAAATGGGGCATGAGATGAGGCTAACCATGCAGATAAGTGGATACAAAATGGACCAGGTAATTTGGATCTGGGGTCTAATGCGAATGTCTTGCCTAAGAAGACATGGGAAATGATGGGAAGACTTGTGCTGCAGTGGTCTCCTATTCAGTTGTGCATGGAAAATCAATAGAAGATCATTCCAATGGGGCACTTATATGGTGTAACAGTGGATATTGAGGGTGCGAGTGTGCTAGCTGACTTCGAGGTTATTGAGATAATGGATGACAGTATCTCGTACCCCGCACTACTAGGAATTAATTGGGTTATTGATATGAACGAGGTGATCAACTTGAAGAAGTGGAATATTTCCTTTGAGAAGAAGTCGCTCAGGGTTATAGTGCCACTAGACCTTGTGGAAGGAGCCCGTTATACTGAACCAGTGCATGACTATGTAGAAAGTGATGATGATCTAGATCAGATATACAAGATAGCAACCCGAGATGAGGATTGGATCAATTTTATAGCCGATAGATGAATTGTGTGGGATATGGATAGTTCTTGCACCTTAGATTCAGATGAAGAGCTTGAACACTGGCAGAATTGGCTACATGAAGTATCTACACTCTGTTGCAATATGATGACCAAGTCACTCTGATGTGTTTCGACTGAGATAAGAAATATTTTGAATTATGATGGTTTGATTGATGTGGAATTTTTTCTGGATGAGTTTGAAAGAGAAGTATTGGAAGAGCATCAATTCTAGGCACTAGAGTTGGCGTTGCATGCTACACCTTCCTGTTGGTGGGGTATGAAAAAAGAAATGTTTGAAGGATGGAGAGAATACAAAAGAATGACGAAGTTAAGGTTTGGCTATGCTAACACTAGAATGACTGAAAAATATAGTGGGAACAATGATCCACACGATCATTTAGCACGATGGACTAAGGCCTGGGGAACAAAATCATAACTGAAATGGGTGCATATCTTCTGTCATACCTTAGATACGATCCCAATGAACTGGTATTTGGAGACATATCTTCACCACGGGACTGTTGAATGGGACATTTTAAGGGAGATTTTTATATTGACCTCCAACTTTGAAGATGGCTTTGATAGTATTAATGAAGCATTGCAAGAAATAAAGGTAGCTATATTTAGAACGTCGAAGGAACCGATAGAATGGACTTAGCCAGATTGGAGTACCCAGTTGCACCATGCGCTCGAATGCTATAATGTGATTACTGAAGAGGAGGATGATCTGCAGAATATTACCATTCTAAAGACTGAAGGACAGTGCCAAATCACGGGACTGAAGGTGGGGAACCTAGATATATCAAAACCTTTGAAAACTTGACAGGTAAACATTGGATCTGAAGAAGAACCTAAGTTTGCAAAGATAGGAGATTATTGGGACAAAGATACGATTGATAAGGTAGCTGGGTTGTTGCGTGAGTACCAGGACTTATTCCCAACAGAGTTTTTAGATTTTAAAGGGATTGTTTATGATTTAGGTGTTATGAAGATCACATTGAAACTGGATGTGAAGTCGATTAAGAAGAAACCTTATCAACTGAATCCAAAGTATAAGGAGAAGGTGTGCCTAAAACTGGATAAAATGTTGGAAGCTAGTATTATTGAGATTATGGAAGAATTAGATTGGGTAAGATCTATGGTGGTCCAAGAAAGGGAACAAAAGGGTGAGATCCACATATGCATAGATCTGCAGAAGTTGAATGAGGCCTGCGTGCATGACCCATTTCTGACACGTTTACTGACAAAGTATTAGAGAATGTTGGTGGCTAAGAGGCATATACATTTACTGATGGGTTTTCAGGTTATCATCAAATAAAGATCGTGTCGGAGGATCGTAGAAAAACAACCTTCACGACTGAGTTGGGTTGCTTCCAATATATAGTTATGCCGTTCATATTGAAGAACACACCTGCAATTTTTTCTCGGGTAGTGATCACAGCGTTCAAAGAGTTTATTCATAAGTTCCGGGAAGTATAATTTGATGATTGGACTGTGTTTGGGTTGGTGAAGCACCATGTTGCAAGTCTATGCCTCATGTTGGATACATGTCGAAGGTATCAGATTGCGTTGAAATTAAAGAAATGTATATTTTGTGTGCCTTTTTGGATTTTTCTCGGCCACGTTGTATGTAAGAAGGGATTGATGCTGGACCCTGCTAAGATTATTGTAATTGTCATTTTGGAAGCCCCTAGGAATGTGAAACAACTGTGTGCGACATTGGGGCATACTGGGTACTACTGGAAGTTTATCAAGGCGTATGCCCAGATAAACACGCCGACTGAAAAATTATCAAAGAAGAATGCGATGTTTTTCTGGGATGAAGACTGTTAGCGCAACTTAGATATCTTGAAGAAGAAACTGGTGACCGCACCTATTTTGGTATTTCCTGACTGGAAAAAGAGTTTCATGTGTATGTTGATGCATATTGTATTGCGCTAGGAGCTGTATTAACACAGGTAGGTGAAGGAGAAATTGACCATCTGATAGCTTTTGTGAGTAGAAATTATTCAAAGCTGAGAATAATTACTCTACTACAGAGTGTGAAGGGTTGGCGATGGTCTATGCACTACAAAAGTTCATACATTTAAGAGAAATTCTTCAGCGTAAATCACAAGATAAATCATTTGTCAACGCGTTTCGAACCAACAAGTGTGGCTCATCGTCAGGACAAGTTGAAGAAAGAAATCTAGCTTAGCATGTTAAATAGTCTGGGCAGAGACTCCAATGGCTATCTTGACTAATGATTAATTTTGACTTTAGGACCAGAGTCAAGATTTAACGGAAATTAGTTAAATTATGTGAACATATAAAAATATAAAATAATTTAAAAGGTGTTAAAGGTTAGTTAAAAAGTTATTGTTTAATAATTAATAATTATAATTTGTTATTCAAAAGGGACTTAAAGTATAAATTATATATATACAAAGGTTAGTTAGAAACTTATTGGAACGAGAAAATAATTTAAAAATAAAATTGAAATACACATAAAAATAATATTATATATAGTTTAATTAAGAAAGTATTTTATTTCATTTAAATAAATAAATAAAATAAAATAATAATATTAAAAAAATAGATAATAAATAAATTAAATTAAACTAAATAAAATAAAATAAATAAATAAATGACTAATAATAATAATAATAATAAAAAAATTAAAAAATTAAAAATTAACTAAAATAAATAAATCAAGCAAGCGACATATTCTCAAACTATAATATATATATATATATAATATATATATATATAATATATATATATATAATATATATATATAGAGTCAAAAGGAGAAACCCTAGGAGGAAGGAAAAGACACGACTCCAAGGAAAAAATCTGTGAAATAAAGGGGGAACCAACGAAAGCTAGAAAAGGCAAGACTAGGAAGAAAGGGTCGGGATCCAGCAGCTACTGATCTTCCAGCCATCATCTCTACTGATATTTCTCGGCCTTCTTTCAATTTCAATAGCTTCCCTAAATTTACGGTGATGGAACTAAGCAACCCTGGCAATAACTTGATCCTGATATCGCGCATCTTGTTGAGATCTATCTCACTTCCACTTTCTTCTGTTTTGAGGGTGAGTTCTTTGAACAAACTTGTGGTGTTGCCATGGGCTCACCCTTATCCCCTATTGTTGCAAATCTTTTTATGGAAGATTTCGAAACCAGAGCTTTAGCCTCAGCTCGTCTCCTTCCCAAGCTGTGGAAAAGGTATGTAGATGGCACTAATATCATCTGGTCCCATGGCTTGAAGGAGTTGGATCTCTTCTTTAACCACCTCAACTATCAGTCCTCTACCATTAAGTTCACTATGACAAAAAGAGGTCAATGGTTGCCTCCCTTTCTTCGATATTCTTATATCGAAGAATAATGACGGTTCTCTCTCCCACTCAGTATTCCGGAAGAAAACGCATACTGAGCAGTATCTTCATGCCGATTCCCATCATTTCCTTGCTCAAAAGTTGGGTGTTCTTAACACCCTCGCTACTCGAGCCCTAAGGATTTCTGATAGGGAGAGCTTCGATAAAGAGAAATCCCATCTCTTTAATGTCTTTATGGAGAATGCCTATAATAGGCGCCTAGGTCAGAAGGCGTTCCTAAAAGCCTCTAAAAACTCGTTAAGCAAAAAAGAACCTAAAGAGCGCCGGCTAGGGGTCCATCTTCCCTATATCCAGGGAACCACTGACAATATTGCTCGGATTCTTAAGAAGTATGATATTCCCTCAACCTTCAGGCCCCTCAACACTATTCGCAAATCCCTACGATCAGTGAAAGATCCCATTGATCCTAAAGATATGAAGGGTGTCTACTTGATCCCTTATTCTTGTGGGACCCCCTATATCGGGGAAACAGGGCGCTCCATCCATCAAAGGATTAGCAAACATGCAGCTGACCTAAGACATGGAAGAACCAAGTCTTCAGCGTTAGTAAAGCATGCGGAAAAGACCAAGCATCAAGTGTGTATTGAGGAGGCCAAGGTTATTGCCAGGGTTGCTCAGTTCCATCACCATAAATTCAGGGAAGTTATTGAAATTGAAAGAAGGTCGAGCAATCTCAATAGAGATGACGGCTGGAAGATCAATAGCTGCTGGATCCCGACCCTTTCTTCCTGGTCTTGCCTTTTCTAGCTTTCGTTGGTTCCCTCTTTATTTCGCAGGTTTTTTCCTTGGAGCCATGTCTTTTCCTTCCTCCTAGGGTTTCTCCTTTTGAGAATATGTCGCTCGCTTGATTTATTTATTTTAATTAATTTTTTAATTATTATTATTATATTATTATTATTTTTATTTTATTAGTCATTTATTTATTTTTTTATTGTATTTTATTTAGTTTAATTTTATTTAATATTATTTTTATGTGTATTTCAATTTTATTTTTAAATTATTTTCTCATTCCAATAAGTTTCTAACTACCTTTGTATTTATTTCTTTATATATATATATATATATATAATATATATATAATATATATATGTATGTATGTATCTATATGTATATATATGTATATATATTTTATATATGTATATATAGATATATATATATATATATATAGATATATATAGAATATATATATATACATATATATACATATAGATACATATATATATATATATATATATATTATATATATATATATATATATATATATATTATATATATATATATATTATATATATAATAATATATATATATATATATATATATAACACATATAATTTATACTTTAAGTCCCTTTTAAATAACAAATTATAATTTTTAATTATCAAACAATAACTTTTTAACTAACCTTTAACACCTTTTAAATTATTTTATATTTTTATATGTTCACATAATTTAACTAATTTCCATTAAATCTTGACTCTGGTCCTAAAGTGAAAACTAGCCATTAGTCAAGATAGTCGTTGGAGTCTCTACTCAGACTATTTAACATGCTAAGCTGGATCTGTTTCTTCAACTTGTCTTGACGATGAACCACACTTGTTGGTCCGAAACACGTCGACAAATGATTTATCTTGTGATTTACGTTGAAGAATTTCTCTTAAACTTGATATGGATCAGAGAAGCCTCAATTCAACAATTCATACATTATTTGTAGGTGGACACTTTAAAACGTATACAGATCACTCTGCACTAAAGTACCTGGTCAATAAGCCTATGTTGGGGCAGAAGATTTGCTGATGGATGCTATTCTTCCAAGAGTATGACTTTGAGGTGATTGTAAAGCCTGGAAGGCTGAATGTAGGCTCGGACCATCTATCAAGGATTGAAATAGGTGAGGAACCAATTAGTTTGGAGGAAGGACTGCTAGATGCGCCACTCTTTGTGGTATGCATTGTGAATGATCATTTTGCTGATATTATTTAGTTCTTACCGGTGGGAACAACTCCGGAAGGTTATTCCACTCAACAAAAAAAGGAGTTGTTAGTTTGTAATATGGATTTTTTAGTAATTGTGGGTCATTTATATAAGATGGGATCGAATGAGATATTGCGTAGGTATGTTCTAGATTTTGAATGCGCTAGTATCCTAGTTGAAGCTCATGGAGGAGTGGCAGGAGGCCACTATGCAGGGAAGGAAACGTCGCAAAATATTTTGTGCACTGGCTTATGGTGGCCTACACTACATAAGGATTCGAAGGCGTGTGATTCTTGCTAAAGGATGGTGAAGCCTTCGCGGAGGGATGAATTTCCTTTACATCCTCAAGTTTCATTGCAAGTATTTGATAAATGATCCATTGACTTTATAGGTCCTATAAAACCACCAAGAAAGAATATGGGTGCATGGTATATCAATATGGAAAAAGAGTATTTAACCAAATGGGTGGAAGTGAAACCAGTGAAGGATTGTATAATGACCATTGCTGCAAAGTTTCTATTCAAGTATGGCTTAACAAGGTTTGGTTATCCTAAGATTTTTATGAGTGATAGGAGTACACATTTCCTGAATGAAATGATTAGCACGATGTTGGAATAATTTTAGGTAAGTCATCAAAAAAGCATGCCCTATCACTCACAGGTGAATATGATGGTGGAAGATTTTAATAAGATTTTGGAGCATGCATTGACAAAGGTATGCAATGCACAGAGGATTGATTGGGACATGCGTGTCCCTGCAATGTTATGGGCTTATAGGACGAGTTGCAAGAAGTTGACAGGACAAATGTCGTTCAAGTTGGTATATGGAATTGAAGTAGTAATTCTAAGGGATTATATTGTCCCAAGTTTATGGATTGCAACATTGACTAAGATGGCGGACCGCGAGACCTTGGAGGAACGACTCACACAGATCATGGAGTTAGAAGAACACTGCTTCCTTGCAGGATTCCACCAGCAAGTGAAAAAGGAATGCAAGAAGGCATGACATGATCGACATATTAAGCTATGCATGTTCAAGCTAGATGATTTGGTGCTATTATATGATAGCAAGTTCACGAAGTTCCCAGGAAAATTTCAAATGCACTAGTTGGGGCCATATGTTATTAAGGAGATCATGAATGGTGGTGTAGTCCAGCTCGCGAAGTTGACTGGAGAACCATTCCCTGGAGAAGTGAATGAAAGTAGGTTGAAGCTATACACAGGGGATCTTACACCTGCGTGATGACCATACGATAGCAGGATAGCCTTAGTAATCTAGGCAGTTGCAAGGGATTGTGGGACTATAAACTATGCTTCCCGACTAGGTGAAGAACTAGGTAGAAAGGTTGTGCGACAGATGATAGGGGTACGATAGATGAAGCTGCGCTGGATGAGTTGCGCCATGGAGGATGGTGCCATGCAGGTGGGTCCGAAAGTAGTCGTTGTAGTTACTATTCATGATTTGATGGCTGAAAAGTAGTTAAGAGGAGCAGGTAGGTGCTATTTATGGTGAAAATATTTGGATATTTGCATTCAAAACTTCCTATAAATTATGTGTGTTTATCCAATGAAGAACACTTTTCATTCTGAGAGTTGGTTGGGCGCTTTTCTGTTTGGAACTTATGAATCATGATTTCTGGGAAGAGTTCATAACATGCCCCTCTTTTGTAAATTACATTGCAGCAACTTGAGAGCTATTCATTGAACGAATGACTGCCACAAACCCTGACGAAGCTGTAAGTTCAGAAGTTGTTGTATCGGATGTGTCGTGCGCTGAGAATTCAAGTATGGAAGCTTCAACCCCTATGCCTACTATGCTGAGGTCACTGAGACCAAAGCATTCCATCGCAAAAGAGAAGCCATCAGCTGCAAAGGATAAGCTGAAGAAGCCAATGCTGGTGAGAATGTCATCGAGGAAGAATCTAGAGGTGCGATAAAAGGAGAAAAAAGACAAACAACCAGAGAAAGTGGTGGATTTGGAGGAGGAGGAATACCAAGGTGTAGAGGAATTGGATGCCGAAGAGGTCGAACCTATCTCATGACTTCCTGAGTATATCCCTCCATGGAAGGCAAAAGCCAAGGTTACTAAGGACCCAAATTCTAGGAAATTTATGGTTTCAACACCCCTGTTACCTTAACAAGTGGAATTTGAAGTTACGCCATTAGCTTGAATTCCTGTGTTGAAAGTGGAGGATAGGGACCTCGTGGACCATGAGAGGTTATCACATTTGGTGACCAACAAGTATATGACCAAAATATACTATGAAGAGACGGGTGTGAGGCGGTTGGAGCCTATGAAGTGGATCAGAGGTGTTGAGTAGGCAAGGTTGCTTAACATGCTCTATGTACTGCATTTTAATAGATCGACAATCAACACGGTATGTGTGCGCCAATTCCTCATGCTGGTGAACATTGGGTGTCTATGGCTTGGGGAGCTCATCCTGATCACTTACATGTTAATCCATTGGATAATGAACCCACCTTACAAAGGAGTTGACCCTGCCAAGGAATTTGGAGGGAAAAGTGGGGAAAAAGAGTTCGCCAACAAGATGAAAGTAGAGCATGGGCTTGTTAAGAAGTTGCATGGAGATTCTATCCACTCTCTTCAGGACCAGGTAGTGTATTTCACTGCCCAGATTCTTGCAGGAAAAATTATGAGGAAGTGTCGCGCAAACAAAATTCGGGCACCGGTAATATCACTAGCAACACAATACGTAAAGGGCATCCAATATAATTGGGAAAAATATCTATGGGAGGAGTTCCTCACAAACTTCCAAGAAGCCCAAGAAGAAAGAAAATTGTTTCATTATGCTTGGATTTTATTATCCATTGTCTTAGTAGCTTGGAGATTGCAGGAGGATAGCTAGTTCCCCCCCCCCAGAAGGAAGATTTACCCGAGGCAGCGAGGCTCGCTTCACTGTGGTCCACAAACAATCCGGAAAGGATCAAGGAGTCAAATTTTTTTTGGATTCTCATGGAGATGGACCTTCATATGGTTATCAGTTAGAGGCCAAGGTTGTCCCCAAACTTATTCGTGCATTTGTCGGCCTATGCGGAGTTCAAGGCCTATTTCCACAATGTTTCAATCAGAGCATGAAAGGACCCAAATCTCACATGGCACAAGTTGCCCTACTTGGTATCAGAGACAGAGGTGCAGGAGATCGTGGGGTATTGGCCAGCAGAGTGGTGCGAACCCACAGGGCTTGATGTAGGCACTATCACAAGTGAGGAAAATTCTTCTACGTAGAAGCACAAGGAAGCAACTTAGAGAATCGTACGCGCTCTTGCTGAGTAGAAGAAAAAGCAAGATACTACTAAGGCAGTTGTGGAGAAAGAACGAATCGAAAAAGAGTGCACTACCAAAGAGCAGGCAGAGAAAGAATGGTAGGAGATAGAAAAAGGCAAAAAGTCAGCATCACAACAAACAAACATGCAAGAGTTGTTAGAAGAGGAAGGACGTGGTGGTGAGGAGCAGAGCACTTCTTTCACCCTCAAGAGGCGTGAGCGGGAGAAGAAGGGTGGACAGTGGAAGAAGCATAAGTCTCATAATCAGATGCATCTCGATCCAATGGTGTTGACAGAAGGCAATCTTGATGAGATCGGTGACAAGGTTCGAGATACAACGACTGAGGTGTTGCAGCAGTTTGAGCAACAATATATGCTGACGCTGGGGAGCTTCCAAAATGATATGCATGAGTTGTAGATCCAGGCTAACATGATTCAAGCGAGCATCGGGAAAGCGAGTGGGGTGCAAGTGAGCCTGACAAAGGGAAGTGGCATGGTAGTAGAGCTGGAATGGACTCTGGACCTCAAAGTCATACCATTAATAAGGGGTCTATTCATGTAGAGTCGGATGAGGATCACGATGTGATCAACACAATGAAAGACATGGGGATGAATTTGGTCGCGCTACCACTCCAGACCCTCCATTCATTGGATTAGGGGGTTTCAGATGAACTAAAGATTCACGAGTAGCACACCCTCATAGGCATAAGTGAGTTTAAAGTCAACAAGGAAAAAATGTTTGCGAAGAAAACTCAGGCACTAAAGGAAAAGGAAGAGATACAACAACGCAGTTAGAGCCTGGAGATAGTGATAGAAGAAGCCTACAAAACAGTGCCAGAATTGAAAATCCTAGAGGATGCTGAAGCCTCAATGAAAGTAAGGAAATTGGCTGCCATAGTATGTGCATCAAAGGATGAAGTTCGCAGTGTTACTATAATAGAGCTGCAGTTGAAGTTGTAGCTAACAACTCTGCCAGAGGTTCGAGAGAAACAAGGAGCAACAATCAAGGATGGTATGAACACATTAGATACTACAATCATGGAATACACAACGATGTTTGACACAACTATGGAATTATGGACAAATCTACAACAGGACCCAAACCTGTAGAAGCTAAACATAGATGTATGAGAGACGCAATGGTAGTATGATGAGGTTTGAGAGACTGTACACACTTTGGCGCTAGTGTAAATCCCCGCGAAGTTACAAGAGGGAAAGTAGCTGCAAGCACATGTGGAAGAATTTCCAAGGAAATAGGTGCTTCTAAAGGAAAAATTATAACCGCAGCTAAGGAATCTTGTTAGCCCATGTTCCGTAGACCATGATATTATATTGAGAAGGCTATATATTTTGATTCATAGTGGGTCTAGAAGGAGTAGTTGATAAGTAAGTTAAGACAAGAGAGCCTGTTTTGGGCAAGAGCTAAGGAAGGAATTTTTTTATTCTTGTACTTAGGCGAGAAGGGGAAGGCCCTTATAACTGAGTGTGCATGAAGCCTTGGTAAGTCCGTAGCTGAGTACACGGACCCCTACAGCTGAGTGTGCAAGGTATAAGAGTCTTTAATCTGAACATTGAACATCAATAAAGATTGATTTTGAAGAATTACTGTGCATTTCTATTGATTCTATTTATGTTATATTCTATTGCTTAATGATATGTTTTCACAAAATAATGAATGAATGATGTGCAAACCAACTGAAACTATCTTATTTATGCATGATTTAAGTAGTTATCTAGTTTCATGAAGATAAGATTTCTTTCTATTATGTTTTCTGATGAATTGGATAGATCTACACGGACTCAGATCTAGGGTTATTTATTGAAGCTTGAAAGTGGATATGTTGTCTGTTTAAGGTCTGCAATGAGTAATCATAGACCTTCATGAAGATCTATGAGTTGTTTTACCCTAGTTATAGTAATGAGCCCTAGAAGATTGTTGATTTGTGCGAAGGAAGATCTGAACTGTTAGAGCCTAAGAACCACTTGTTGGTGCAAAGTGATTTCCTATCATTTAATTTGTCAACCTGGGGGTTTCATAAACTTGTGAATCATGCATGTGTTGTATGTGCTAGAAATTGTCTTTCAGTATAGATCAATCTAACTACAAAATAATGAAAACCAATTCATCTAAGCTATGAAATCAAATAATGAAAATGAAATTCAACTAAGATGTGAAATAAAAAAAACTAATGTATACTTAGTTACTCCAGCATTCAATTATGAAGTGTTACCTTCTTGAGATGATGTGTAAGCAACTATTTATACTTTAACTTCTAATGTCCTAGAAAATCAAGTAAGGTGTGCAAAAAATAACTCAGAGATTGCATGTATTAAATATTAAACCATTCAATCTTGTAATATGATTAAATCAATTTCTTAGAATGATCTTTAGGAATATCAATTAATGCAATTAAATGATGATATTAAAAGCAAATATAAAAGCACAAAAAAGTAAAGCTCAATGATTGCATAGGTTGAACATTCAATCACTCAATTTGAAGTCAACTTCTTAGCCTGATCCTTTATTCAATTATACAATGAATTAATGGTTTGATCTAAGAAAGTAAATAACAGAACATGAAAGGAAACTAAATAAATATGAGCCCTTGCCTCAAACTTAATCCAATTAGAAAATACATAAATCTTCCTTATTGAAATGTTTTTAGAAAAGCAAATATTAAACAGTGATTTTAAAACTAATATTAAGAAAGCAAATGAACTTTAATATATAAAAGTAATTAAATCTCACTATCATTAGTTGGACATTCCAATGGTGTATGGGGATGGAAATTTAAGAAGCTCCATATGCAAGCAAAACTAAATCTTCAAATCTCCAAGTATAAGCTCCAAATTTTCTATTAAAAACATGAGCATTTCTCCAACTTTACACATTCCTTTTAAAGAAGAAGGATCTCCTATTTATACAAAAACATTAGAAACTACCCTATTTAATGAAGATCCACTAAAATCTCATATAGTTACAACCAAATAGATCATAATGAGACACATATCCCCTAAGTGTCTCATAGAGTTCTAATCCAAATAGGAAATGATGAGACATTTCATAGAGTTACAATCCAAATAGGACACATATCCTTCTTTGACCTTTATCCAAATCTCCTTTGAAGAGAATTCGAATTTGAGCATTGGAGGCCACATAAGGGTGTCTTAGAAGCTTCTAAATGACCTACACATGTCATGAAACTCAAGCCACACATATAGATACATGAAACCATGTTAATTTCCTAGTTTTTAATCATAAATTCACTTTAAACACAAAATCAATAACTTTGGTAAATAAGGATCCTAACCCATATATTTATGAAAATGGTGGCTAATGAAAGGTTATATGGTTATGGATTTGTGACATGTGAGTGAAATGGTGGTGATAAAGATGAAAGCGGATGTCATTTTGAAGACATTTTGGAGGCCCAACATACCCCCCAACTAGAGTAATTATATGTCCTCATGCAAATATTGCATTAATTCCTTGATTTGCTTGCAACGTCTTTACTTTTGAATGAGCTTGGCTTATATCATATGTCCTTAAACTTTGCATTTGACAATTTTATTTATTTTTGAAAAATATTCCTTGTCATACATTGAATTGCAACATGTTTGGTTAGTTATTGTGTTTCAACCAAATTCTAAATGGTTTTGGTTCTTGTGTTTCAATACCTTGTTTCTTTTTGTTGCAGCAAGATTCATTGAACATATTTAAGAATATATCTTTAAAATCAGCTATATAGTGTGCTCTTAATTTAGACATTATTTTCAAATCATATAACTTTTTGAACGATAATGAAATCATAATTGATTAGGACAAGAATGTTTGGATGAAATGAAAATGTGTGATAGTGTATGATATATGAATATGAAATGATGTTCCTTCCCCCCAACTAAAGATATGACAATGTGAAAGAGGAAGTAAGGAATTTCCCAAAGTTACAATTTTAGTATTTTAAGGAATTGCATGACTAAAAATTAGAAAACCACATACCTTCACTTACCTTCAATGTGCATGAGTTATGGAAATTGAAGAGTGTGGCTGCTTTTGGATCATGGAATGAAATGTAGAATTCATCTGATTCTTGGTTGCATAAATGGTGGATGATATTGTGAAGTGGATTCTTTATTTCTACTGCTAAATCTATTGTATCTACTGCAAAACACTGAAACGATATAGTCTTCAATCGCTATAAAATCAATGGTACAACTAGTCATGCAAATAAATGTGACGGTGTTGAGCATGAAGAGAGGTCATTGGATTACCAACCATTGATGGATGTCGTTAACCGATGTGAGGCAAACTCACCATTAATATCAATGAGTGCCAAGCTACCTAAGTACATCTTGCGAAGGGCGAATAAATGAACCGATGTCGAGCCACTTCCAAGATCCAACGATCAAGAGACATTAATGTATTCCCATGATTATTGGCGAAAGAGCCTATCATTAAGGCATACAAGCCTCAAGGTACTAATGAGGACTCTAGCCTTTGGCCTAGATAATGCTTCGATGTCGATAGGCTAAGGCTTGTTAGAAGGAAGGCCTTAAGGAATCCTCCATCATCTAACACGAGCATGAAATAATGATTTTAGAGGACTATAAATTGAAAATTTTGCAGTGGATCAAGGTTTATTTAGCGGAAAGGAAAATGAGAAGTGAATGGAAAGTAAAAGGACAAATCAGCATGTAAGCGAGCTGAATGTCTTTATGAAAATGGGTTATGATTTAGTGAAAGCAAGGTAAGAAGATATAGTTTCTATGAATAAAAATGAGAAATGAAGGAAAATGAGATGAGAATTTTATTGACTGACTAAGTGAAATGCAATGCGACTGCAAAGGAAATGAGATAGAGGTTTTATTGACTAAAGGAGTAAGGATGCAATGGAAACACTGGCATCTGAAAAGCTTGCAACTGCTAGATCTGATATGCATTAGCATGTGCTCATGCATTGATGTTTCATCTCTGTTGCTGCTCTGATCATTTTCTTGTGAAATAAATGTGGCCTCTGAGAGACACTATTTGTTTATGGTCATTTGTTCTTCCTCTTGGAACTTGCAAAAACTAGTACTTCTTCTCCAATGGATTGTAAGGTTATCAAAATAGAGAGGTGATCAATCTCTCTGTTAATGACATTTAAATAAAAAAAATAAGAATCGGTACTATTAAACAAGTTCATGAAAGAAAACCAAAAGAGTTTATACCTGTGTCGAAAGTAGTGCCTCAATTTACCTGTTGCTTCTTTTAAGCAATTTCTTCATTCTTTATTGTTTCAAAATCTGATAATAGCTTCCTCATTTTGTAGATCTCATCGAGATCTTTCCAAGAATCATTGAATTCCGATGTCGTATGAGAAAGTTAGACTATTTTGAAATTTTTATGAAACAGTGAAAATTGTCATGTAAAATGTGGCATGGGAACATGACGTTACAGTGAAAGATGATGTACGCAGATAAAATGGCATGTTGATCATGAATTTCTAGTTAGAATGCATTGTTTGACAGATAAATAATTGGGTTAAATGCATAGCTGCAGAATTGTTTTCCAGCTGTAGAATTGTTGATTAGCTGCAAAATCATTGTTCAGCTGCAGAGTGTGCATAGTTTCTGTAGCTAAAATCCTGAACAAACAATGCAAGTTAGTAAATAACAAAAAATGAATTCAAAGAGCAAGATAAAATTTTGCCATGAACATAAAGACCACTTTTAACTTGGACCACAAACAAATTAACTAGTATCTATCCCTTCAAGATCACATCATAATATCAAAAATTGTTCAACTTGCAGAAGGAATTTTATCAACTTAGATTTTATGCCTTTGTGGTTTACTGGAGCCAAACTCCAGTGATAATTGCAATGCCTCGTGGGCATGAATTCAATCCAATATATGTCATATGCCATATAGCATTAAAAACCACAGTAGCCTTGAATGGAACCAAATGCATGAACCAACACATATATAATTAAATTATTCAACCAAACTCATGTTCTTCAATATAATGGTTCAATGCATATACATGGTTTCAATGCTTGAAAAGATACATCACATAATTCAAATCCAATTCAACACCAAAGCACACATTCAAGGATTCAATGAAAATTTTTGAGTGCATTTGATATACCAGCATATACCACAATGATCATCAAGATATTCGTATTTAACCAAAACAGAGAAGGGACTGCTTGAGATAATTGTAGGAGTTGAAAATACAATGAATGACACCAGGGAGGAGAGGACATGTTTACAAAGGCCAGACCGAAAAGAGGAGATTCTATCTATAGAAATATGCATTACTGCCAGAACGACTTCCTCCTTCAACTCAGTCGCAGCAACATCATACTACGGAGCCAAGTGTTGGCAATGCGCATAAACTTGTAACCGTTTTATTTGCTGAAGTTGCCATCCTTTCAACACCAGGACATATTTATAATGGACTTAATCAAACTTGATTTCTTTCCACGATTTTCAAGATCAAGGCAGTAAGTAAAAAACCGGTTTTCCATGTAGCCTAAAAAATAAGGCTTTAAAGTACCTAGAATATCTCCAATTTGGTTACTAATTTCAGAAAATCACTCTTGGATTTTGTTTTTGACCCCGTTGTGAGAAAAACCCATGTTTTATTTTTTTTAAATTCATTTTCATTTGGTCAGAAATTGCATTTTAAAACTAACGTTTTTAATTTTGTTACGCATTTCCTCTGCTCAGATAACTGTTGGGGCTTCCATGTCCACGAACCAGGGAGTTTTCATCATCGAATTTATTGTGGCCGACAAGGAAATTCCAGCTAAAAGGGATCAAACCATGATTTCCACCACCATGATTTCAACAAATTGATAATGATGCCAACAAATTGTTAAAAAAGGTTGCGATGGTTGTTTTTTATCCAAGTTTGTACCCTTGGATATTTAAAACAGTAGCCACACCAAGCTCCCACCGCCACACAGATCTCTACAATTTCTGGAGCTCTCAATAAACATGTGTGAGTTCCTTTGGCTTCCAGTAGTCTTAATGCTTCAATTCCTTGCCAAGTTGCTGGAATTGTTAGATAGCAAAGTTCACTCCACTGCACTATCATCATAGTAGTACACAACAAAAAGCCTCCTCTTCTCTTCAGATCAAGGATGATTGTGATCATGCTAAGCCTAAAATTAAAGTTCATTTTAATTAGCTCCAGATATCGACTACGAAGTGCCCTGTGAATTACCCTCAGATGCACAGTGCTAGATTTAAAGATTGTTAAGTACACCTTTGGATTATAAAGCCTTGTGAAATCAATGATACCCACAATGCATCAAGCGATCCTACAACTAAGTCTCATGGATGGGTTAGATCAGGCTATGTTTCAGAGACCGGTCATTTCTGCAGCTATGCGCATTCAAAGCAAGAATTATTATTATTATTATTATTATGAACTTTGAATTTTGATTTTTAAGCTAATGCATTTGAATTTTTTTCTTTGCAGGTTGCATGAGAGCTTAAATTGTCAATTTGTTAGTTCTCTCTCAAAAAAAGAATTGATAATTTTTATTAAAAATTTACATTTCCCTTATTCAAAAACATGATTTTTCTTTTAAATCTAACTTGATTTATTTTTATTATTATTTAAAATCAAAACATGATTTTTTTTTTGAAATATTTTTGTAAGGTTAGTGAAAATGGAAGAAAATAAG
This sequence comes from Pinus taeda, assembly GCA_000404065.3. NCBI lineage: Eukaryota > Viridiplantae > Streptophyta > Pinopsida > Pinales > Pinaceae > Pinus > Pinus taeda. The sequence goes on along the minus strand of APFE031635477.1, from coordinate 2,945 downwards.
TAAAAATCTAAAGATTTTAAAGTCTAGAAACTTTAAAAAAAAAATGCAATCAAGAACTTAAAAAAATGTAATCAAGCTTGATTTTATTTTTCCTATTTTATCTACTTGAAATATTTTTATTTTTATTTTTTAAGTATATGAATGTTTCCAATGGAGCCATTTATGGATTAAAATTTCTAAAATGTTCATATCCAAATTTGCAAAATGTACTTAGTTGTGTATGAGGACATGAGAAATCGTTTTAACCTTTAGATTTGCCGCAAAGATCTCTTAAAGAACGGATGAATGTCGTGGCATAATCGCATTTCGACACCATTCCTCAATGTAGTCCTTGTGATCCAAAGAATGTTTGATCTGCATTCTAGATCCTTTGTCCATAAATGGTTAATATCGCATATATATTTTATATATATATATATATATATTATATATATATGATAAAAATTATATGGAACTAAATGATTTATGCATCTACATTCTTTAATCATGCATCTAGGACATGAACTCTAGACTAAAATCTAGTTCCTATGCACACTTCCCCAGCAACGACACCATAATGTTGGGGCAAAGTGATTGCCTATCATTTAATTTGTCAACCTAGGGGTTTCGTAAACTTGTGAAGCATGCGTTCACTGCATGTGCTAGAAATTGTCTTTCAGTTTTGATAAATCTAACTACAAATTAACGAAAACCAATTCATCTAATCTATGAAATCAAATAATGAAAATGAAATTCAACTAACCTGTAAAATAAAAAAACTAACATATACTTAGTTACTCTAGCATTTAATTATGAAGTGTTACCTTCTTGAGATGATGTGTAAGCAACTATTTATACTTTAACTTCTAATGTCCTAGAAAATCAAGTAAAGTGTGCAGAAAATAACTCAGTAATTGCATGTATTAAATATTTAACCATTCAATCTTGAAATATGATTAAATCAATTTCTTAGAATGATCTTTAGGAATATCAATTAATGCAATTAAATGAGGATCTTAAAAGAAAAAATAAAAGCACGAAAAAATAAATCTCAATGATTGCATAGGTTGAACATTCAATCACCCAATTTGAAGTCAGCTTCTTAGTCTGATCCTTTACTTAGTTATACAATGAATTGTTGGTTTGATCTAAGAAAGTAAATAACAGAACATGAAAGGAAGCTAAATATCTATGAGCTCTTGCCTCAAACTTAATCCAATTAGAAAATACATAAATCTTCCTTATTGAAATGCTTTTAGAAAAGCAAAGATTACACAGTGATTTTAAAACTAATACTAAGAAAGAAAATGAAAGTTAATCTATAAAAGCAATTAAGTCTCACAATCATTATATGACCATTCCAATGGTGTATGAGGATGGAAATTTAAGAAGCTCCATATGCAAGGAAAACTAAATTTTCAAATCTCCAAGTATAAGCTCCAAATTCTCTATTAAAAACATGAGCATTTCTCCAACTTTACACATGCCTTTCAAAGGAGAAGGCTCTCCTATTTATACAAAAACATAAGAAACTACCCTATTTTATCAAGATCCACTAAAATCTCATATAGTTATAACCAAATAGCTCATAATGAGACACATATCCCCTAAGTGTCTGTTGGTATCTAAATTTGACTATCCATTCCACTCCAAACTCATCTTTTAACTATCATTCTTGGCCATTTAACCTTTATTATTCAAAAATAATCCTTAGAAACTAAGTCATATGTTTTCATTTTCGTTATTTTTAATTTGGGATTAATATTTGAAATTTTTATATTTAAATGACATTTTTTTCAGAAAAATCAGAGGAAGTTGTAACAACCTGTGATTGCTTTATTGATTGACATGTTGCAACACAGATGGGCAAATTCGAAGACTATGGGCATAAAGTAAAATGTACAAGGATGGTGAACTAGCTATTCATTTTCAGTTTTGGAGAAAACAAGTGTCCAGTCAAAGCTGGTCAAACCCAGAGACTTCATCACTTTTTCCTGATTTTTGTGCACAAGATATTTTCCAGTTTTAGAATTTTTGCATAAATGGAGGAGCATACCTAAATTTGACCTCCTTAGGATGTAATTAATAGAATATTGTTAGTATTAGATGGAGAAACTGTAGGAATTTACAGGGTAAGTTCCTCAGATAGAACACCAAAAGGACACCGCTCACAAATAGATCACAGATCAATACACCAGTATGTTGACGTGGTTAAAACCCTCAGAGAGGGAAACAGTCCACGGCCTGTGCCAACGTGGCTACTATAGGCAATTTATTAATAAAAGAATGAAAATACATAAGCTTCTCTCATGCACGGTGAACCTACAAATGACCCTCCATGCGCTTTAAATAGAATTCATGGACCAATCGGGTGTCAAGCCACGGATCAAGTGTCGGTAGTACCGAGGAGAGAATGAACCGTCGAATCACTACATATCGTGACCGTCGGATTGTAAGTTACAAAATGTACAACGATAAAGAAACACACTTTACCTAACTCTATACCTAACTCTATACTAGACCAAGTTGAACTTAACTATTTCCTATGTGTCGGAATATCCTAACATCCCCCCTTAAGAACAACTTGGGATAGGATTGAGGGATTTACAAATATGACACAATAGGAGAAGGAAGGAGGCACTAGAGCCTATCCCCCCTTAGTGACAACTTCCTGAACTCCAAGCATATATCGAAGTTTAGTGAAATTCGCCTCTGTGAGAGCCTTTGTGAAGATGTCTGCAACCTGATCATCTGTTGAACAATATTGCACTTCAAGAACATGGTCATGAATGAGCTTTCTGATGAAGTGCAAGTGTAGTTCAATGTGTTTGTTGCGTTGATGCTGGACTGGATCTTTGCATAGCTGAATGGCACTTTGATTATCACACCAAAGTGTGGTTGGATGTTGCTGCTCAAAGCCAAATTCTGATAGGATCTCACGAAGCCACAAGGCTTCCTTACTAGCT
>APFE031635475.1:0-16596 GCA_000404065.3 Pinus taeda | reverse complement strand
AACATTTCAATACCATGAACCCAAAACTAGGGATCAACACATCTGCCGAGATGCCTTGGTCCGAAACATAGGTTCAAAATCCAAGGACTAACTACCATGGACCAAAAATATGATCCCCAACATATACGTGCTTTTGTAATGAATAACCCGCGTGTATACCCGCCTTTGTCTAGATGAACCTGCGAATATGTCTTTTTCTTCTTTCTGAGTGCCTGAACTGAGATCTGTTACCAAAGAGAGTTGCCATCAAGGACAACACCTGTTCCATAGCTCCAAACCTGTGCCATAATGCCAACAGAATGTTTATACTCTCTTTGTTGAACATTTTATGAAAATCTAATAAGAAGAAGAATTTGAAAGAGTTTTCCTTTGGTCTTTGACCAATTCTTCTGTCTCTTGTCATTTCTTTTGATTGTCTTCTATTGTAAATTTCATTTACTATTCTATCTACAATTGTTATTCATTACTAGAAGATTGATTTGATTGCTAATTGAATTTAAGAATTGGGATAAAGTGATTGTAACAACATAGGACAATGGAAAATTAACATGAAATTCCCAAAGAGGCTAACAAAGTGACTAAAATTAATCGATGTAACTATCCATTTCATGCAGTGTTAGTTATTTGGGTTTTCGCAAACTAGGTAAAAGTAGAAAAATTAACAACTATTTTAAAATAAGTTGAGAGTCAGTTCACCAAAATACATAGAAAACTTGATGTTATCCAACAAATTTTAAATGAATTAATTAATCAAGAAGTTAGGAAGGTAGAGGTTATCCATTTCTTAATGTTGGAAAACTTTAAAAAATCCCATGGGATGTCTAAAAAGGTTATGCCAATTAGGTACTCATCAACCCTAGTTCTAACAAAGGGTTATTTGAAAGTAAGTTCCACATTGGCTTTATTGAATTGGTCTTAATGTAGTCTATCCTTGAACAATCATGTAAGCTCATGTGCTAGCAATATGACATTTATTGAATGTTAAGTTGCTCACTAGTGTTCCATTTTTATTTGTGGTACTAATCAACCTAGTTCTGACAAAAGGTTTAATCTCCAATGTTGATTTTTCAAAAGTAAGGTCCATGTTAGATTTATTGAGTTGGTCTCAATGTAGCCAATCCTGGAACAATCATGTAAATTCATGTGCAACAATACAAAATTTATTTAATGTTAAGTTGTTCACTAGTGTTCCATTTTCATTGTGGTAAAGATGCATGCCATAAGTTGATAAGGAGAGGATATTGGATGCAAATACTAAGTTTTTATTGCCAAATAATTAACTCTCAAAGTAAAGGACCTAATCTCTACAAAGTCCCCTCGTTTTTGGGTTATGTTTCTAAACACTTTGAAGCTCAAACTTCGGATTGCTTTTCACATTCTACTCACTTCAGATTTTACCACAAATTTTGCAATTTGAACTTGTGTCAAGGGGAATTTTGGTATCATCATAAACTTCACTCTTGGTATTCTTCAAGGAGTGATCTTCGTGCTTCTTCCAATCAAACCAAAGCTCTGATACAATGTTGGAATTTCTCTCTCCATTTGTAAGGTGTGAGTTGGAAGAACTCTAAAGCTTTGGAATAAAAAAAAATTATTCATTATCTAAGTTATTTGGAATAGATATGCTACTTTGTTGAATGTGCATTATATGTTTTTGGTGCATATTGGTGATTTTATTATGCCTTTTAAATGGGCAAATTTTACCGAGGTAACAGTGGGTATTTTGTCAAAGTGAACTTGGGATCTCGTTATTCGTGCTTTAGGAATTTTACACGAAGTGAGAGCCTAGGAGGTAACACCTTACGTAGGATAGTTGGCATTGTCTAGATGGCTAGTGGAAGCAAGTGTGTTGGCATTTACGTCAACTATATTAACATTTATGTGCATAGTGTGTCAAGATCAGGGGGAGTCCCATGGTTGTTGCAGTCTCTAGTAGAGAACCATCATAGTAGTAGGATGAGGTAAGAAGCTAAAATATTGTACATATGATGGTTAGGGAGACCCAGGATTTGGAGGCATTTCTGCATCAAGAGATTATCTCAAATTCTCTTGGAAATGGCATAGTTGGATTGTGCTTGGAAAAATATTTCCAACAGTATGTGGAAGTCTACAAATGATATCATAGATCAAAATTTATTGATAGTCAAAATCAGAATCTCCAAATTCTTGTTTTCAGTGCCAAAAGTAGCTAAGCCAATTTTTAGTTGCATGTTAGTTTGGTAGCTTTTCCAATTATGACGGAACCCGTAATGAATATTTGTTAGAAGTTTGGAATCCTAGAAGCCCAAAAATTTATTAATAAGTGCCCCGAAAAGTCTAGAGTCAGGCTAGAAAAAGCGTGGAAGTTTGGATTGTTCAGAAGGTCAGAAGCCTAGAGGCCTGAAACTTTATTAATAAGTGACTCAAAAATTTTGGAACTAGGCTAGAGGAAATAATAATTGACAGAACCATCAATATATCGAACCAATAACAGAGATTGTTGAACCTCTCTTTTGACATGATTTTGACGTGATTTCACCTACCGTTTTGCTCCATGACTGCCTATATTCATGTCCAATTCTTATAACACCATTGTCCATGGGCACAAATACATAAAATTTGTAGTCCTAAGCATGATAAGGTATAATGTCAATTAATTTTTATATTTCCTTTAATTTCAATATCTTAAGAATATTTAAATGGGATCTAGCTCACAATGGTTATTGGTGAAGTTTAGTTCTTGCTAGACAAGTTCAATATTAGATCTTATGTTAGAGAGGGGACTATTTCTAGTTGTCATGGCACAATTTAGACACATGCTTTTTTATAAATCAGATGCCCAATATAGTTTCATGTCACTGCATTCATGCCTATGTCATTGCAAAGAAGGAAGAGTCAAACTATGGTTGAAATCTGTAACAATTACATACATTCTGCACTATTTTAGATAGGTAGACTTTTGGCTTAATTTCCACATGAATGGAGACAAATGTCAAGATTTTATAACATGGTGACTCATGAGTTTTTCTCCAATATTTGATTTGGTTTGAGAGTAATGGTTGGATATTCACCAACCACTTTTCCAAAATTTTAGCAGAATTCTAGTACCAAACAAGAAGTCAAATTTCCTCTTCAATTGCATGCATCTGGAGGTAAATCTCGAGATTTGGGGACATGGGTTTTTCCATAATATCCTTAATTAATTCTCTTAGGAATCATTTTCCAAATTTCATTGTGGATTAAGAGATACAAAGGTTATTCAAAAGGTAATATTTCTAGATTTTTGATACTTACATATTTTCTAAAAATGCCTCTATGAAATCAAACGACAAAATAGCCAAAGATGGGATTGGTCAGGATGCGAATGAATACATCCAAATATTTTCCACTTGATCTTTTGTTATCTTCTCATGATTGTGATGACTCAACTAATTGTATATTTTTAATTCTTTTAGGTTGAATTTTGTAATTTTGGATAGCATATATATTCTTATTTATAGAATAATATATATATTTGTATGAAGGATGTGAGCATGGAGAGCAAGTAGAAAGGAATGTAATTCTTTTCTTTGAAAGAAATATAATATTTTCGAAAGTATTTTTGGGGTTATTGATACAATTTTATCATTGAGCAAGTTACAGTAGCCTACTCCCAAAGAAGACAGACCCCCCTTCTAGGAAACAATGCTACATGTTTAAGTATTAGATTTACATTTCAGCTACAACTAGTTTTCCTCACGTTTCTGCATTTCCTTTCTCAACAAGTTTATGATTTATGCATTTTAGTCTTCATCTCCACTTATGAAAATTGATGGAAACATAGTACACGTATGGTAAATAATCTCAAGGATCCTATTACATTACCACACCCGAGCCGAATGATCCCAATCTAATCTTCAAAGCTTGAGAGAGGTAAATGTGGTCTCTTTAAATTGCTATGCCAGTGTAATTTCCAACTTTCTCCAATTTTATGTTTGCCAAACCTAGCTCTAGTCTTGCACATATTATGCATGTGACTTATAAGTTTACGATCCCTTGGGTTGATAATTATTTGTTAGAATTATTATGCAAATATTTTTCCCAACAAATATTTCCTGGAAGATCATAAGCTTGGAATCCTAGATTACCCAAAAGGTTGGAAGCCCAGAAACAATTTCAGTTGAGATCTGGGCATTGCAGTGAGGCCGATAGGTGGGGGTCTTCATTACAAGAGACCAACAGGTGGAAAGTGGGCCAACCCAAAGGTTTTCAAAGCTTGAAAATGTTGAAGTCGGTGGGTTCTATACTTGGGAGGGTATACCTAGAAGTGAGTTCCTAGAAGGTTATAAGGGGAAGTAATCCCTTGCAAGCCAACACAGAAGTTTAGCACCTAGAGGCCTTTCTAGAGGCCATAGAAACTAGTCCAATTCTGGAAAATAGGTAAAGGCACCAGGGGAAAGGTGTTAAGGCATTTCGACAGATTTTCTAGTGAGTCTCTTAATTAAATAAAAAGGAGCCATAGAGATTATGTTTGTAGCAATGGGATTAGAAAGGATTTTGGCCTTTGATAAGATGTTTGGACACTTGTATGGATGGGACGACAACTTTGGTAGAATTCCTCCATATTTTTTGGGGATGCCATATGTGGCAGCACGCCATATTCCTCCTTTCGTGGATTTTGAATGAGTTGGCAGCTCTTGGGCACTGTGTGCCATAAATAGCCTTGGTGATAGCTAGATTAGAAAAATCCTAGGGAAACCAAGTAAATGCACACGGTAGGGTTGGTATCGTTGGATTACTGGCGACTGTAGAAACTGGTGGTTTTAGATGAATAGGACCATGATTGTGTAGAATTAGTTAATGGACCTTGTCTTGAGAAGAAGCAAGCCACCTCTATTATTACTTGCACACCATGAAAAAATAAATGAAAGAGATTGTCAAATGCAGAAATATCTCACCTCAAACAAAGAGATTCATTCCTGAAGCACAATATGATCCCAGTGGAAATTAAGAAGCATGGAGAGCCTTGTTGGATCACCTAGATGAACCGATAATTAATTCCCAGCATGAAGAAATGACTAAGTGTCCATTTTTTGATTTAATGCGGTTGCAGTGGTTGAGTGAAATAAGCTCATTCTTAGTATTAATTCAGCTGCAGTTTCCATGTATTTATATGGAACAAAATGAAGGATAACTAGCTACAGAGTACACTCTCAAGAAGTGTGTTTGAATGCAGAGACAACATCAACCATTGTGTGGCAATTGAACAAAACCAAGGTTGGTCATTGAACAATGTGGGATTGCAGCATATTTGAGTGAGCTTAGTGGAGATCTCTCAAGGTGTGAGGTTGTTGCAAAGAGAGGTTGAGAGTGTGTCAGAGTAGAAATGGAGGCCAATAATGTGCTTGTGCTCCTGTGAGAGGCCAAGAGAGCCTGTGGAATAGAAGGAGATGAGAGCTAAGTGTATGTTTTTGATATCGGAGAGCCCAGAGTTGTGTGTATGTATGTTGTTGCAAAGTGAGAATAAACTAGAATTTTGCATGGCATGAGTAAAGAGGAGGCTACAAAGAAGAGAAGAGAGTTGAAACAAGGCAAAATGTGTCAAGGATAGTGAACATTAGTTCCTCCTTGAGTTTGGGTTGGAGCTTGCAAACCAGGGAGTTGGTGCGTCCATCTAGTGGGTATCTGAGGAGAGCTTGGTGGTTGGTGCCTCCAACAAGTGGGTGCTTGCATAAATCCATGACGTTGGTGATTCATGGTAGGCTAATTAGGTGTCTGCAAAAGAAGGGAGTTGGTGTTTCCTGCTAGTGGGTGCTACCAAACAATCAGAGGGATTTGGTGCTTCTTGCTAGTGGTTTGACGAAAGGGAGTTGGTGCTTCCTATGAGTGGTGGCTCACAAAAAAAATTGATGTAATAGAGTAGGAGTTCATATTTACATCAAATAGAAAACAAGATTTTGTGGTTTTTCTCCTAGAAGGGTTTCCACGTTAAACCTCTATGTCCCATTGGTTTGTTGCTCATGATTGTGTGTGCTTGTGTTGATCCATATGGTTGTTATTATGATTTGTTAATGGTTGTTCACATAATGGATGTCAAGTTTGAATGTGAAGAGGTAAATTGGAATAAATGTTAAATTATCCTGAATATTGATTCACCCCACCCCCCGCCCCCCTCAGTATTAACATTGTTTCCGACATCTTAAAGCTTCTAAGGCTTTATTTCAACTATTTTATTGAGAGGTAGTAGGTAATTAAAAGTTATAAAAGGAGGAACTCTTATCATTTGAAAAATAGAAGTTCAAGAGGAGGAAATACACTCTATGATGCCAATTCCATCATTGTTTTGTAGGTGAAAGGGAATAAAGGCGTTTTGGTGAAGTTATTTCATCACAACTTCTTTTGTTTTAAATCACATTGAAGTTTGAGCTGCCAAATTAAATTTGTTGTTATATCCCTTATTCTATGGTTGTAACCACATTCTTTATGGGTTTTTTGTACCTAGACAAGGGATTTGAAGAAAATAGTTTCATCTCTCTTTATCTCTTGAAGTAAAGAAATATCATAATAAAGAAAAGGTTGCATCTTTCTCTATTTCTGAAGATTGTTTGCCACTCTGTTTTGCATTAATTTTTGCATAAAATAATAGTTGGAATATAATTGAAATAATAGTTGGCATATAATTTGAGGTGAAATAACATCTTTATAGCTTTTTCATTCATATTTATGCATTAATGTGGTTGATTTAACTGGTAAGGTCTATGTTAGTCATCTTGTTGGACTCTAGTTAGTCATCTTTAGTTGAGTGGAGATAGTGCATGGCGCTTGTTCACTTCACTTCAACTAAGTTGCATGAGGGAGTTAAACTAGGAGCGCATGGCTTTTTCTCTCTCTTACACTTCGCCTTACTCCACTCTGCTAGAAAGTATGCATGAGGCACTTGAGGAAAACGTGTGTACCTAGCTTCAAATCACCTCTCCTCACCAAGGAAAATTTTAAGGATGAAGGTTTATCTTAAAGTTTAGAAACTCTGGCGAATCTTACTAGTCCCTAATATGAAAATTGTAAAATGTTTGGCAACATTTTTGTAAAAATATTTAGATTTCTAATGATTTTATATTAGTCTATATATACTTTTGGAAATTTTTAAGGTAAAATTATTTTATCCTATAAAATGTGAGTGAATTATTTTTAAATAAAATGGAAATTGTTGAATATTTTTTTTTGGAAAAAAAATGGAAAATTAGCCCGCTTGCAAATATTAGCCCCTAAATGTTTCCATGCCGAATTCCTCACTTCACTTCAACCAAGATGGATGAAAGAGTTCAATTGGGCATGTTTGATATCACTTCACTCCACATCACTTTTTAGTGGGTACATGAGTTGAATGCATGGCCTTTCCTTCACTTCACTTCATCATATGTCAAGGAAAGCACATTACATGGGGTTCCATAAAGTGAGCTTTAATGGCCATTGTTTGCTATAATTTGTTTGATAGTGATGAGGCTCATCAATAGGTAAATTATATGGGCCATAATGCCACTCTCTAGCTTACTAAAATCAACTTTTCTCACATTTCTTTACATATTTTATTATATTTTGCTTAGTGAGAATGGTAAAGGTGAGATGTTATGTCATGTGGCCTAATGTTCATTAATTGCGGGATTTGGAGCAGTTTTTGGCTAATTTAAGTGCAGGAACTAGAATTAGACGAGAAAGAGTGACTTTAGGAGATTAGGTCTCCCTCCTTAACTCCTCAATCACTCAAAGATTCCTCCACCATATCTCATTAGATCGGAGTTAGAAGCAGCCAAGCCCACCGAGTTCATTGGCAGCCAAGCCAGTGATAGTTGAAGACAAGTTAATCTTGAGTTTGGGAGCCAAGCCTCCCTAATTTTAAGGAAGTTGTTTGTAGCTTCAATTGTATAAATAAGAAGGCCTAGGGCCTCATTAGGATTCGACTTTTTATTGTAGCCAAAAGGAAATTTCGAGCTTAAGATATTTTGACTGTTATTCTCATGTTATTTTGACATTTTGGTGATAATGAAAAGGATTTGTTTGATCCAGCACTGAGTTGACTCATAGGGTTGAAGCTCTTGGGTTAGGGACCAACCCTAGTAGCAAAGCTTCCTCTTCTTTTGTACATGTATCCTTAGATTAGAATCATAGATTAGCTACTTAAATTATTTTTGTTTTGTTTAATTTGTAAGTCTTTGAATGATTGGTTGGTTTTGCTTGCATTAGCTGGAGAAGTAGATCAGTGTTACAGTAGTGAAATAAAAGACTTTAGAAAATCTTGTGATAGTGGCCTCACCCTCATCTCCCTCATGGGATCATGGTTTGAGGGCCCCACTCTCACAGCCCCAAAAATAGAGTTATCTTTTGGTTATTACATATCCTAGGGTTTCTTGTTGAGTAGGTAATTGTTCAGGATTTCTTAGGAGCACTTGCAATTATCATTTTGGTTTCTTAAGTTTGCTATAGATTAGAAAGCATTCCATTCCATAGATTTGATCCACTAGTCACCAATAAATCAATTTCTTAAATTCAACTTATCTTTTCCACATTTACATAAAGTTGTGCATAAATGAAGAAATGAGTATTTGTTGTTGTAGGATTTGTTGATCTGCAGGGATAAATCATTCCACCAACCTCATCTAAGTCTTCTCTGTCTCTTTCCAAGCCCTACCAACCATCAATTCAGATTTATGTTTTTCCCATCGTGGACAACCACCTTGAGAAAATCCAACCATCCTGAAGAGTTGGGTTGATCCATGGGTAGTGTGCACCTTCCCCATACCTTATTCCACCATCATACACCTTCCCAGCACTTCCCTTCACCTTCCCTACCTTCCTATAGCTTTCAACTAAGTTTCATGTACTAAACCAAGACATCCTATAGTAACCATAGGAAATCCTGTAGAAACTATAGGAAACCTTGTAGCAACATGTTTTAGACTATTTTGGGAAGAAATAATGATCAGAGCCTAAGGTAGGCCTTCCACTCGACCTCCATACCACTCAATGCCATTTTTGACCGGTTTTCCCATACCTTTCTCCCCTCCAAAAGATCGTCTTGATTAGTTTAACATTTACATTTCTAAATTGAAAAACCAAAAGACTATTTTTCTGCAATATTTAGCTAATGAATGCATACATCAGTTTTAGCAATATTAGGATAATTTCCATGCCTATTTAGTCTAGATAATTACATGATAGAATGCAAGGTTAAATTAGGTCTGTTTTGCAAGTACTATGTGTTAATTCCTAGCTAGGTGATTTCATGTCATTTTCATAACACTTTCTATTCAGCACTTTCATTTCCTTACCATAGGCAAGCATTTACTTTCTGCATTAAAGATAGTTTTACATTTACTGTCAGTAGTCGACCTCCTTCAAGTCAGTAGAACAATGTTTTGAAAAACCCTAGTGGTCTATCTCCCCAATTGAGAAGTTACAATAGTAGACTGTTGCATCTGTTGTGCATATAGTATTGTCACCTCCAAGTTTGTACGAACCCCAGGTTGATAAATTAAATTTGGTCACCCTAGGAGTTGTAGCATCCTTGCTGCAATACTGGGGCTCATTACCTTTTGGTGCTATTGCCAGGGAGGTGTCTAGGTAGATGTGATTTCTTCTTTCCTTTCCATTTGACATTTATTAAATAGATGCAATTTCCTCTTTCCTTTTATTTGGAATTCAATAGATAGTTGTAATTTTTCTTTCTTTCCATTCTGCAAGTGGTTCCATTCAACAAATAGTTGCAATTTTTTCTTTCTTTCAAATCTACAAGTAGTTCTGAGAAAACCCTAAAAAAACAACAAATTCTTTTCATGCCTTGTAGGAGTAGAGACAACTTAGGAAAGTTTCCACCAAATACCCCCATACCATCAAACAACCAACCTTCCCTCTTCGTCGGTGGTTGTGAGCTAGAGGACCCATTAGGCGAGCAACCAGATATCTTTGAAGAGCCTATTAGGGAAGAAGAAGAAGAAATTGTTCCACAAAGCTACATCATGGCTAAAAATAAAAATGGGATTGAAAATAGAAATGGAGCTGAAAACAGAACTAAGGGTGTTTTTCCCATCATAAAAATTAATGGAGATTCTAGGATGAAAAACATAAGCCCCTTCGCCCTTACTCACTTCCATGGCTTAATCTCAGAGGACCCTGATACATTTTTGTTTGAGTTTGTTGTCATCTACATAACTTATGATTATACCCTTGATGACCAAAAGTTTAAGTTGTCCCCATCCACGCTTAAGGATGCGACCTTCCGTTGGTTCATGGGTTTACCTAGGGACAACATCACTACATGGGCTCAAATGAAACAAGCCTTCCGCAACAAGTACAAGGATTATTGTAGGTCCAAAGAAACCAAAGAGGAAATCTTTAGAATGACCTTGGGACATGATGAGTCTTTGGAAGATTATGAGGAAAGGTTCCAACTCATCTACAAAAGGGCCAAATGCACCCTCGATCCTGAATCACTCAAGCTAGTTCTTCTTAGAGGGATCAGGGAATATCTCCTAGAAACCCTAAACATGTTGTTGGGAGGGGACATCTACTAGTTATCTTATGACGATATCAAGATAGTTTTCAAAAATCATTTTAGGGCAGCCAGAAAGAAGGGTAGGGTCAATAAAGCTTTGGCTAGTTCATCCTCCTCCAACACATCTATCAAAAGTGAAATTGGGAACATGTAAAAGACTTTAAGAGTGAAATGTTGCATACCCTTTCTCTACAAATGGACACCATGCAGATCAAGAGGAAGCAAGAGGAAGAAGAAAGAGCCTTAGTTGTCTTTTTCCCTAGATGCACCAAGAGGCACCTTATAAATGAATGTCCATTGAATCTTATAGAGATATACTCAGTGTGTGAGGAGAATCACTCCATAGAAAAGTGTCCTTCTCTGCCTAGATTGAAATTTTTGTATTAAGGAACTGAAGGTGCGATTGAAAAGCTCTACTATATCAACCAAACGATATCTCAAGGACCTCGACCATACCAGCAAGGCATGCAAAGGGAATCATATTCATATTACAACCCTAACCAGAATGCATCCATTCCCCCTTGGTGTCCTCTTGCTCATCCTTAATGGTCCACAACTTCTCCCTGGTCTTTTGCACCTCAATACCATTCCCAACCTGTCAACCAATCATTTTAGCCATATGCTCCCCCGCAATCTCAGCGGAATACACCATCACAAGGGTAGAGGCCCTCATACAACCAATCTCCAGCCTTACTACCTCCACCTCCATATCAACCACAACTCCTTCACGTTGCTCCACCTAAGCAACCTCAGATGCCTCCTCAGCCAAATCCGAACCCGAACAACAAACAGGCAAAACAGGTCTATAGTGGAGAGACATCGTACCCTGCCTATACTGTGGAAATTCAAGAAATCAACCTCAGGTTTGGAAGAGTGCTTCCATATAATCAACCTCCATCTCCACCTGAGGATATTGAAGAGGAAAAGGGAGAGAGTGTTCCTCAAGCCAATCCGCCTTCTTTTCCTAAGAGATTAATCCATCCTATCCAGCACACTCAATAAGACACTGAACTTCTAGGTGAATTGAAAAACTTTTGTGTTAAAATCCCACTCCTCCAATCTATCAAGGATGTCCCCATCTATAACAAGTTAATCAAGGAGAAATGCTTCAAACATCCTGGGAGGAGAAATAAATACACCACTACCATTAATGTCATTGGAAAACTGTCTAACTTAATGTTGGGGTGAGTGATTTTCCTGAAGTATCTAGGCACTGGAAGTCTTGTGGTAGATGTGCACATCGATGGTATCATTGTCTCCCATACCTTGATCGATATTGGGGCTGCCATCAATGTGATGACTAAGGAGACTATGCATAAACTTAATCTCAAAGAATCATTAAGAAGACCACAATAGTCTTGCAGCTTACAGACAGATCCATAGTCGCTCTTGAGGGAGTTGTTGAGGATGTGATGGTCTCCATTGATTCCTGGGAATACACTACTGACCACTTAGTTCTCCAACCTAAGACCAAGTTCAATGGTTATCCTCTCATCCTTGGAAAGCCATGGTTAGCCACTGTTGATGCTTACATAAGTTGTAGGATTGGGAATATGACCATTAAAAATGGCCATTTTTCCAAACAATTGGTATTGTACCCTCCTAATCAACCATCTATAGAAAATGAATTACCCTTATGGTTGGAAGAGTAGGAGGAAGATGAAGTCTACTCTGCCACATCTTACCCCATCTATACCCTATATGCTACTATAAGAGGGGGGCAACCTGATGAAGACGACATGACTCATCAAATCCTCCATAATCATCCCCCCAACACCATGTCTCTTTATGAGTTAGTAAAGAAAGTTGAAGATAACCCTTGGATTGATTTGTGCCTAGATAAATCAAGTCCCACTCATGTTAAGATGATAGAATTTGGTATAGATAGAACATTGAAAATCAACCCCTCTCTCTCTGCACATCAGAAAAAGGAGTTATGTGACATGTTAAGAGATCATCTGGATGCCTTTGCTTGGAGTTATAAGGAAATGAATAGAGTGCACCCTTTGATGTGTACTCACCACATTTACATCAAGGAAGGTTGCAAGCCAGTGCACCAACCTCAGAGGAGAATGAACCCAACCCTCAAAGACATAGTTAAAGAAAAGCTGTAGAAGTTGTTGGATGCAGGGTTCATTTACCCCATCTCAAATAATGAGCAGTTGTCTCCTTTAGTTTTGGTCCCAAAGAAGAATGGAAAATGGATGATCTATGTGGACTATAAAGAGTTAAATAAAGCCACCAAAAAAGACCATTTCCCTTTACCTTTCATTGATCAAGTCTTGGATGGTCTTGCAAGAAAGAAGCTCTTCTCTTTCCTAGATGGATTCAGTGGTTACAACCAGATCCAGATTAGCCCAGAGGACCAAGATAAAAGCACCTTCACTTTTCCTTGGGGTACCTTTTCTTATAGGGTCCTTACTTTTGGATTATATAATGCCCCTACCACTTTCCAAAGGGTAGTCCTGAGAATCTTTGCAGAGCTAGTCCATGACTCTATAGAAATTTATATGGATGATTTCACTCCCTATGGGTGTGATTACCTGGAGGCTCTCTCTAACTTGGGGAAAGTATTAAATAAATGCATTGAAATGAACATATCCCTTAGTCCTGAGAAGTGTGAGTTCTTGATGAATGCAGGGATGGTTCTAGGTCACCCAATATCCCAGGAAGGACTGCAAGTGGACCCAAATAATATTGCCATCATAAAGAGGGTCCCTACTCCTCAGAAGCAGATAGATGTTAGAAGTTTCTTGCACTTATTTGGATACTATAGGAGATTCATAAAGAACTTCAGAAAAGTAGCCACACCTTTATTTGTACTATTGGACAAGGAATCTGAACTTTTCTAGTCAGAAAGATGACAAGAGGCCTTAGAAACCTTAGAGGACAAGTTGACTACTACACCTATACCCCAAGGCCCAAATTGGGCTCTTACTTTCCACATCCATGCCGATACCTATGAAAAATCTATAGGAGCAACTCTAGGCCAGATAGATGACAATTTTCCTTATGCCATTTATTTCATCAGCAAAAATCTGTCCAATGCTTAATTGAACTATGCTATGACTAAAAAAGAGCTCCTAGCTGTTATCCATTCATTGAAGAAATTTAGACATTACATCACCGATTGCCAGACCTTTGTACATATTGACCACAATGCTATTAAATATTTGATGAACAAGCCTGATGTGAATGCCAGAATTATTAGATGGTTGCTTTTATTGCAATAGTTTGATCTAACTATCATTGATAAGCTTGGTAGAGAAAATGTAGTTGCATATTTTTTGTCTAGAGTTGCTTTTCCTGTAGGTGAGGAAGGAATGGTTGATGATCAGCTGGCAGATGAGCATTTATTTGTTATTTTAGTTCTCTCTCTATGGTTCGCTAACATAGCCAAATACTTAATGGCTGCACAATTCCCTTCAAATCTGTCATCCAAGGAAAAGACCAAATTTATAAGAAAGAGCACCCTATTCACTTGGATTCGGGGAAATATCTTCAAGCTAGGCCTAGATCAAATTCTGAGGAGATGTGTTAGGGAGAAGGAATCCTTCTGGCCTATCATGATGTGCCTTGTGGATGTCACTTTGCAGCCAAGAGGACAACCTTCAATGTACTACAAGATGGCTACTACTAGCCCACTATCCACCAAGATGCAAGAAGATACACCAGTTGATGTGACCAGTGCCAAAGAATGGGGAAACCTACTACCAGGGATGAAATGTCATTGCAACCTCAAGTGACTCTTGAGCCATTTGACAAGTGGTACATGGATTTCATTGGGCCCAATGATCCACCATCAGGGTAGAAAAAGTGCATAATTGTGTGCACTGATCATTTAACAAGGTGGGCTAAAACCAAGGCTATTAAGGTAGAAAAAGAAGAGAAAGTGGTCGATTTCTTAAGGGAGAATGTGTTTTACAAGTTTGGGTACCCTAGAGAGCTAGTCATTGATCATGGCACTCAATTCACCTCACAGTTGATTGAAAATATGTTGATCTAGCATAAGATCAAGCACATGAACTCATCTTCTTATCATCCTCAGGCCAATGGAAAAGTAGAGGTTACCAATAGAGCATTAGAAGGCATTCTCACAAATCTTGTGAGATACAACATAAAATATTAGGCTGACAGACTAGTGGAGGCCACTAGGGCCTATAATAAAGCTTGGAAGACAACCACTGGCTTCACCCCTTATGACTTGGTCTATGGGAAGAAGGATTTTCTCTCCATTGAGTTTGAGTACAATGCTTTGAGAATGGTAGCACAGTTGGATTTGGATTTTATAAAGGCACAACAAGAGAGGTTGCTCCAACTCAATGGTTTAGATTAATTCAGGATGTAGGCCCTCCTACACACAGAGGTGACTCAAGTACAAAGAAAGCTTTGGCATGACAAAGAAATCAAAGACAAAGTTTTTCAAGAAGGTGATTGGGCTCTACTATATGACTTTAGGTTCAAGGACTTCAAAGGAAAATTGATGACCAAGTGGTTGGGCCCATATTTGGTAGAGAAGTGCCATCACAATGGGGTTGTGCAAGTAAGGACCATTGATCAATAAGGTATCCCCTTGCTATTCAATGGATACAGATTGAAATCCTATAAAAGACCTTTTTCAAGGGAAGAGTTCATATTACCAATAGTAGGGAAGTGAATGTGCTTGGAAGTGTCTCAGCTTCCATCTCACCAAATTCTTGAAGACTGTTTTATTTTTGAAAAACTGAAAAAATAAATAAAAAAAGGAAAAATAATTAGGGACCTAGGTGAAAACCTCTATGAGGCATCTGAGGCCAACTTTTTGGTTGAAAACCTCCTTGAGGTAGCATAAGAGTGAAAAGAGGAAAATAAAAATATTCCTAGGTCAAAACCTCCCTTGAGATGCCTAGGGCAAGTAGACAAGTTGAAAACCTCCTTTGAGGCAACCTGTGTGTCTTTCAAAAAAAAAAAGAGAGAAAAGAGAAGAGAAAAAAAAATGACATGGCAGGGACCTCAAACCTACCCACTAATAAAATTCTATGATTTTTGCAAGTTTTTAAAGAAAATAGAGGACTCAGAGTTCAGAGGATAGAAAGCCAAGAATCACCCCATTATTCCTCCATTCACTTCATATCTCCCATGTCTACTAGGTTTGCATCATCCATCCTCACTTCCAAGCATCAAAACCAGTTTTTATGTAGTTTTCTAACTTCTACAGGGTTTCCTGTAGTTACTAGAGGAGTTTCCTATAGTACTAAAGAATGCTATGAAACTCTATAGGAATGAAATTCTGATTGGGAAGTGATGATGCAGGCCTGTTCTAAGGTTGAATGAGGGCAACATACACCTCACCACCTCTCACCCAACACCATCTCATGACCATACTACCCTCTGTGTCCATCAAAAACCACTCTTAAAAAAAAAATGACATGGCAGGGACCTCAAACCTGCCCTCTAATAAAATTTTGTGATTTTCGTAGGTCTTTAAAGAAAACAGAGGACTCAGAGTTCACAGGACAGAAAGCCAAGAATCACCCCATTATTCCTCCATTCACTTCATATCTCCCATGTCTACTAGGTCTCCATCATCCATCCTCACTTCTAGGCATCAAAAACCAGTTTTTATGTAGTTTTCTAACTTCTATAGGGTTTCCTGTAGTTACTAGAGGAGTTTCCTATAGTACTACAGAATGTTCTGAAACTCTACAGGAATGAAATTCCGATTGGGAAGTGATGATGTGGGCCTATTCTAGGTTGAAATAGGGGAACATACACCTCACCACCTCTCACCCAACACCAGCTCATGACCATACTACCCTCTGTGTCCATCAAAAACCACTCTAAACAAAAATTACAAAAAATAGACAACAAAAAAGACCAAGGGCCATGCCATCATTAGCCTCGTTCACCTACCAATCCATCTCCTCCATTTCCATCCTTCCACTCCTAAATCACCACTCATTCCCCCTCCAAGTGAAAAAAGCAAAAAATGATGAAAAAGGCAACTACATGATTTCTTGGAGTAACTACAGGAAACCCTATAGCAGCTCGTGCTCTCATAGCAACAACTCTCCATGCACTCTCCTTCAGCACCAAGGAATGAAAAGACC
>APFE031635472.1:16369-48560 GCA_000404065.3 Pinus taeda | reverse complement strand
TGATTCCAGGTAAGGTTTGGAATTTTCCAATCATGGCAGTGTCACAAGGATGGCTAATAGAATCACTCTTCGCAGATGTTCCTCGAAAGGGTAAACAATCAAATGAAGGTGAATGATTGGCTAAAAATAGAGTGGAGGTGATGATGAGAACACGACCAAGGCTCAAAAGCTGACGATAATGCATTCACAATGGTTATTTACCAGTTCATTTTTTAATGAGCTTGAAATTTGGGGGAAACATTTGCTCATGGCTTATGTTTATTTTTTAATGAGCTCGAACTATGCGTTAAAACTGCTCGTGGCGGGTTTATTTATAAATGACCTTGAACCCTGCGGTAACACTGCTCGCCAGTCATATAATAAGGATCTCTCATTCAAGATGCCATTTTTTAGGAGCTTTCACCTTTTGTAAGCTTTGCCCCGGATCCTTTCTGTATGTAAGCTAGGAAACGACCAGCCTTACGAGTTTAAAGGGTTAGACAACCTACAAATTTAAAAAATGAATAGTCGCTCTTCGCTTGCATGCGGAAAGGTTTGCATGCCCCCAAGTATAAGCGAAAAATTCCCAGGTTACCATGAAAGTTCTATCTGCGTAGTAGATAAAATGCTTCCTTGGCGATGTCTACCGAAATAGACAAAGGTGAGTAGCAAAGACGCCTTCACTCACATAACTTTAACGAAGGTATATTATTCCAGCCTAATCCCATTTTCCTGTGAGGACGGGTGTGTCAGACTAGTCATATATCCTCCGCAGAAACCTACTCTATACCCAAGGTTTTCCTGCCGAAATAGACCAGGGTGCATGCCCCCTGGGTTTCTGTCACATCCTCCTAAATCACTCGCGCTCATAAAGTGGACAAACTGGAGATCGATAAGACATTCCTTACATGAAAAGACCATTTAGGGATGGAATTTGACTATTTGCGATGTGTGAACCGGGGAATGACATTTGGTCTACGAGCTTGACCATTCTGCCTTCGTGTGGAAAACACATTACTCCAAAGAGTGAGGAGACGATGACTCCAATGCAATAAATATAGTCGCATCCAAGGAGTAGATTATAATCCAAGGGTCCTTAGACTACCATCATGTTCATGTGAATAGTTTTCCTTCTCAAAGTAATGGGCACATTTGGAGGGATCCCTAATGGTCGACTGGTTCCTTTGTCAAAGCCTGTCAGATTTCTCATTTTAGGCAAAAGCGATGGCGAACCAAGCGCTTTCCAAGCAGTTGAGGAAAGGATACTCACAGAAGCCCCTTCATCGATGATGGTACTAACCATGACCATTCTGTAAGCTTGTACAATGATTCAGAATGGTACACTAGCTGGTAAATGGGGTCTGCCTAGTAGGTTCCAGTCAAAGGAAACGACTAGGTTGCTTGGTGGTGGGACCGAGTAGACGGCCGGATATGACTCTGATGAACTTTCTTCCTGCGATAAAGGAATGGGTAGACTGCCCCCAAGCTCATCGGAGTCTATGTTTATGAAAAGAATTTGAACGGTGTCGTTCTCTTTCTCTTCAGTGATGGTATCATTCGAAGATGAACATTCTGAAGGCAAGACTGGGTCAACTGCCACCTCGACCTTTTGAATTTCATCTGGTATGGATTTAGAGGGTACATTTTCAATGATAGACACTTCGGCCGACCACAATGGCGAGCCAACCGAATTTTCAACCAGTGGTGGACTTGGCAAGATTTTTTATATCCAGGAGGGAGCCGTAGCAGTGAACCAGGATGGTCATCCAAAACTCTTTTAGCTTCATCAAGGAAGGGACAATGGTGGATAGCATGATTGCCTTCACACAATTTACAAGGAAATCTGGGATTCCTTTTCTGTCCAGATACTTCACTTTCACTAGTTGATGGTGCACATTTAACATGATCATCAGAGGTTGATGATACCAGATTGTGCAAACGAGGAGACCAGTCCCTTAAGATCTGAGGGATGTCAGGACAATCTCGGTGATAGTGGTCTCCATTGTAAATGATACATGGAGATTTAGGTTTAGATGGTGCGGTGTGAGGATTTTCGCTAGACGATGCCTGGTTCCCCCTTTCGATTTTGGTTCCTTCTTCTTCTTTTCCTTTTTCTCTTTCTACTTCTTCTTCTTCTCAGTTATTTGATCTTTAGCTTTACTAGCTTTATCAAGAGAAGAGGAAGGAGGAGAGGGAGAATCAGACGAAGTAGAAGGTTGGGGGGAAACTCTAGTATCATCTAGTTTCTGACTTGAATGTTCAGGAATTACGGTATTCTGAACGACAGAGGTAGGGAAGAGCCATACAGACAAACCAATCGTCAACCCTGGAAGTGACAATGTGGCCATATGGGGTGCACCAACATCACCCCAAGACGAGAAAGGACTAGGATTTCCTCCAAGGGGAAATCCTTGGTTGGTAGAATCCATTTTTCTCAACCTAAAGACCAACGAGGGAATTTTTTATGTTATTCAGATTAAAATAAATTTTAGACGCTTTGACACAACTAGTTTTTTCAAATTTAAAGAGTCGAGAAACAACAAAAGATGACTCTAGTCGCCTTCGATTTTTAGTGAGCCTGAAGTGACAAGTGCTCAGATGGAAATTTTCTTTTAAGGAGTCTGAAAAGGAGAAAAATAGACCTACTGCCATATGCCCCATTAGTTTTGTCCTCTTTTCAATGGTTGATCCAAAGTGGCCCATGTCCTGCAATTACAGCAAACTCTAAAGAAGTATTGCATTAACCTCTGCTTGTTTCTCTTGTGCATGCATGATTTTTTTCGTTGTCCACCTTACAACCCCTTATTTCTTCCTTCAAGCTTCTCAATGTGTCTACTAAATCAGAAGAGTTCCCAACACCCCGCTACTCATCTGGTTCATTGGGAGACTCTTTTTAGTCTACCATCTTGCTAGCCATTTTGATCTCTTTCTTGCAAGACATACTATGTCACGTAAACCAACTTACTTTAGCATAATTTGGGGAGGATATCTCATTTTAAAGATAAACCAATTAGTGTAATACATGTCTAAAATAATCATGATAACATATATACATATAACAATTAAGTGTATCAACACATAAACATCATTATAGCTAGAGTCCAGTCATCAATGCATGACCATATCAACCACACATATCATGACCTCATGCATGACAACAACAACCATACTAATGTACACTGATAATACACAAGCATAAACAACATGTTTCCAACCATACGCTCATGACGACACACTTCACAACAACAACATCCTCCTTCACATGGCGACATCACTACAACCATGACCTACACGATGCACACCCAACAAGAATATAGACCAAAGGATGATTAATACACATGAAAATGGCATGAATGCATGACCAAGACACACTACCCATCCATTCCAAGGGGTGAACCATGCTCTGATACCACCCTGTAACATCCTCCTCTCACATCTACCCAAGTAAATGAACAACCAAGGTAAACATGTGACGAGAGGCTACTATGATGGGATTCAACCTCCTATGTGACCTTAAGGAAGTTGAATCGATAGGAACACAATGTATAGACCTTCCACATCAGCTACAAGACTCTCCTGAACCATCAAAACCACTTAGGTAACTAGCCCTTAGGTTCCAGTGAATTTTTAGACCAATTAACCCCCATACACTCTCGTGATATGTGCATGCTTGCATCCCAAAGGCTCTGGATGCTCCCACAACATGGTATGCCAATGTTTAGGGACTATTTTTCTCAATTATGTGCGAGCTTCCCTGCGATTTGAGCCACTTTTTCAGGCTTAGAGCCCAAGTCATTGCCCAGAATTAAATGACACATTCAAAACATAAATATAACAAGGGAATGATTATACAAATTCAATTACTTGAACAAGGGGTTTACTAGAGCCCCACCCACCATAATAGGCATTCCATCAAACATATCACAAATATGTAATCTACATGTGTAAACAACATATCTAAGCATAGGGGTCTCATACTTATCTGAGAATTTCTAAGAAGTATTGTTCCCTTATATGATTTGTTGCATTATCATTTATTAGGTCATAGATAAATAATTCATTCATTTACAAATAAAAACATGAGGAGACCCATACATGATCACTGTCATAAAACATGCTTATAACCAACATAATAAAAACATAAATATTAAGGATACATCAAACATAGAATCCACATCTAAACCAATACATTTTTACATAAGATATCAAGAAGAGAACCTCTTACTAATGAATGGAAAATCCAACCCAGGATGGGACTACCACGTTCCACCCGACCATAGAATGGTTGAACTCATTCACTTTTCATCCATTCACCCCCATGCCATATTCCAAGCATGAATTTAGGACTCAAACCAAAAGAACCAACCAAGGAATCCCGAAGCTAAACCACCTCACCATCATTAATAGAAACCAATCTTTACTGTAATCTATCCCGGATCACTAGGCCAACACAATAAACATGTAATAATAAGATTTACCACAATCTCCACTAGATTAGTAGGCCAAAACAAGCATGGATGCCAACATATTTCTCCACCTACAGAGTGAAGAATTTTCCTGTCTCATAGCCTTTCAAGCTTTACCGCAACCCACACCAGATCACTAAGCCCTAAACCGAGACCCACTCTCTAGGATTTTTTTCATATCCCATCGTAGGATTACTAGGCCTGAAGGTGTGCACCCACCTCTAGGCTTTACCATATATCCCACCATTCACGAGTCAAGGATTCTTAGGCCCACCGAAGTAACACAAAATATGGCTTTACTGCAACCCATAATCTGGTTCATGGGTTACTAGGCCATGTGTTCTATCATTTAGAGATCTACTTCACTGAACTTCAAATCCATTCAACAATCAATCTCAACCAAAACATGAGAACTCCATCACATCATGGCTATTCAGAAATGGGAAGGCTAGGCTGAAAACACAGTCACACCTAGGAAAACCTATGCCATAATAGCAAATGAACCACATGTAATACCATGCATGCCAAATTTAGCAAGGAAAATAAACATGTAAATCTATACCTGCAAATAATCTTATTGTAGATGATTGATCCTGCTCTTCCTTGCTTGCTCCTTCCTTCCTCTTTCCTTCTTTTCCTTTATTGATATGATTCCAAAGTGCTCCAACAAAAATCTCTTTGTCCAAAAGTAAGAGAGAGAGAATAATGAGAGAGCTCCAAAAATTAACTAAAAAAGGGCTAGAAACTGATCCTTAGAAGCCTTTTTATCAATTAGGCCTCTATTTTTTTCATTTTCCGTTATTTTCCTTCAATTTCCAACTCACATGCAACTTGTGACCTTTCACCTTCCTTTTCTCCTAATTTACATTATTTTCATAAATAAATGTGTCAAAAATGCCATTTGTCTTTCCAAATCCTTAGGCATTGCCTTTGCCAATTTCCTTAACCATAATAAATCGAATGAAAACCCACACTAGGATTTATTTCCCAGCATTCAACTTGGAATAAGTGTCCCATCAACCGTGCTTATTATTTTTTCCTTTATTAACTTTTATTACATGGAATTCTCACCAAGGCTATTGCAATATTGAATATAAAATGGTGGGCAGGCTAGCCACCGGCGGACCCGGCCAACCCCTTAACACAACAGTGTAGCATATGCAGGAGCCAACAACGGCCGAACCCACCCGACCTAGGTGGGTCTCCCTACCAACGAGTGGCTCCAAATTCAAACCAAATAATAAACTGCCAACTAAAAAGCGTAACCGTTAGATGATAAGGTTTAACGGCCAGGAAATACATCATAACGGCGCACCAAAAACATACTGGGGGAGGCACATGGGTTGGACTTCAGAACCCCCTTCTGCCAAAATTAGACCACCACCAATGACACACATGGGCCTGGTTTGAAAACTTCACCCACCATCACATATAAAAACCACATTTTTCATTCGACCGGGGGAGGAGGTTGCATACTGTGAGATGAAAACAAGTTTTTGTAGGTGGAACAAAGAGCACCTAGGTCAGAATCGTGCCCAGGAATGCACGAAAATCGAAAACTATTCTGGAGGAATCTTAGGAGAATATTCTTACAGAGAATCTAAAGATTCCTTATAGCTCTAGAGGTCACTTTCTTACAATATGGTCAAGTTTATAGTCTCTTGACATGATTTTGCACCATGAATCCAATGGTGATGTTTTTTTATGCATCCGAGCTTTGCAATTTTCATCCATGACTGAGATTGGAAGTATAAGGGTCATTTGTGTAAAATTATTTGATTATAATTCATTTTTGTTTCTATTTATTGAAAGAAGGTCTCCCCACTTTGAGCAGGGCCCAGAGATGTAGCCCACATTGGGTGAACTCTGTAATCAAATAATTTGTGTTCCTCTAATCACATGGTTTCTTTATGATTTCCACTTCTTTTTCCATGTGTTTAAGTTACTTGGCTCACATGCTCTTTTATATGCAATTTTGTATGCATCCTTGAAGTTAAAATATCTAGATCAACTAGGGACTATGAGAGCCAACATAAGATGTTCATTCTTCATAAAAGACCATCGGGGGGTATTGTTATTGATCACAACTATAGGCCAAATATAATAGTTGGTGTTTTGGAGGGAATATGGGTTGGCGCCATCCATGGCTATGCTGAGTCATATACTTCATACTTCATCCTAGAATTTTTCAGGCCATGTATCCTCTATATGCTTCATGGCTATTGAATATGTTGGGATCAACATAATTCCCAACTCACTTTTGTGTGAGGCGTGACATCCCTACAACATAGTTAATTCTTTTCAATGAAAGAGCCTTTGAATCCCTAGGATTCCAGGCATGTGTATCAATATCTTATGAGGAGCACCATGTGATTTACATTTTTTTTTATTTATGGCACCTGTCATGCACACATTTTGGACATTTCTCTTTGTCTGCATATTCTCCTCTATATAGAATACAATCATTCAGACATGCATGATATGATATATACTCAACACCCAACATTTTCAACAACTGTTCTGCCTCTTCATAGCTACCCAATAAGACACTATCACTCGAAAAAACCTTACATTTGAATAACCTACAGTTGGTGGGGAATCTATTTTTACAATGTCAATATTTAACGTTTGTAAAATCGACCATTTTTAATGTTGATTGTGTGACAAAATTTCTCAAAATATAAGGGATTTGATTGATCATGTAAGTGAATTACCTAAATATTGTCGAGAAACATGCATCCAACATTCCAAAATTTTCTTTCAAGTTATACAACAACATCATGGTCCCCATCTGAGTATAATTTGACTTGCTGACAGGTCCAAAGGGAGGGGTGGTGGAAGTAGATTTAAGGCTTCCGAATAAGGGATCAATGATATGAGCATCATCTCCTATCTCATCGTTCTAGAAGACTCGGAGAGAAAGCATAGACGTAGCATCATCTCCTACCATCTTGTTTGTATGTTTCCTCTTGGAGTCTTACTCTTAATGCAACTTTCTCTAAATTTGATGTTGTGGGATGCATTAGAAGATGGTAGGTGGTCTTTCATCATCACTAGAATCCTAATTTCAAAAAATATTGAATTCCATTAGACAATATCAATAATAATAGTAAGAATGTCAATGCAATTAATTTGTTGAAATTACATTATACCAAACAATTATTACCATCATTGATCCAAGATTACACCTGGACAATTCCATGTTCTAATTGACATTTTTCAAATGGAGGAATTTTTCTACATATGAACTCTGTTATGAATCTGGAACCTACAAATTTGGACACATTTTTATTCAAATTAACAAGGATTAAAAAAAATCAAATCAATAATCAAAATATAAATAAAATATAAACTTACTAGAGATAGAAAGGGAGAACTCTATGAAGGACATTGATGAACCATATGGAACGAACTGGATTATGAAGAATTGGACATTTTATATTATTGAGATTTTCTCCCTACATTTAAGAAAAATCAAAATAAAATTTTGTATACATATCTAAAATTAATTTCAAAAACAATATAACCCAAACTCCCAAACTTAATTTCAATATTTTTTCCAAACCATTTTTCAATAATAAAGCAACTTTAAGAAAAAAATGTATACTATGAATTGTTATAATTCATGTAGATGCTTTGTAGATGACTATGCTATTTTATGTTAAAATAAAATTTGAGAAAGCTTTTAAACCCAACGATGGTCTGATCAGGACGAATCGCACTAACATGTTTAAATAATAATAGAACTGGGACGTTTAAATAGTACGTACACCTGGCATTTCGAAAATATAAAACATTTTATCATATCTGTGTTCTTGTACAGAATAGCATCGATGTGTTTAAATAAAAATAGCACTAGTTTGACCCTGTTGCCCGATTTTAAAAATAAAAAAAAGAATTATACCATGTCAACGCTCTTACAACAATTACAACATTATGAATTTAAATACAAATCGCCTCATTGCAATAAAATTTTAACATTTCGACACAAAAAAAGTCTATCATGTCACTGCGTTGATAAAATTTGGTGCCCCGACAATTATGGTGCACTTTACTGGTAAATGCACTAGTGCTCTTGTCATGTTTTGATTCGACATTTCGGAAAAAAAAAAAATCTATCATCTCACTGCGTTGATAAAATTTGGTGCCCCGACAATTATGGTGCGCTTTACTGGTAAATGCACTAGTGCTCTTGTGATGTTTTGATTAAGTGAAAAAATATGAATTTTTTTTTTTAATTGAAAAATATGTGTGGAAATTGATTTTTCAAAATCTAAATTCATAATATTTTAAATAGTAAAAAGTTATTCACCATTTCTTTATTTTTTCTAAAATTTCAAAAGAGTGATTTGTAAGAGAGACATACGAGAAGCATTGTGTAGTCGCAGAATACTTTGGAACAACAAAATTATTTAGAAGATCAAAATCTAAAAAGTATGGTGATTCACTCAAAATTTTGTATAATAAAAATTTTAAATTTTATTGCTGATTTTACTAATAATTTTTTTACAATTTTGTTAGGGTTTAATTAAAATAGAAATCATTTGCAAAAAAACATATTGGAAGCACTATAGTATAGTAAAATATTTAAAAACAACTGATGCAACAACATTTCTTATTTTATATTTATGTATTTATTTAATTTTAGAAAATCCTAGATTTTGTGGAGACTTCTAAAAATTGTTGGAGATGAGATAGTTAAGATAGATTTCAAGAATTCAGAGGATTTCTCTCAACTTTTTCTAATTATGGAGGAAGGAGTTTTCTTAAAGAGATTTCTTCCTTAAGAATAAATAACCATATAATTTATTTGTAAAGCCAAGTTTTGGGGATAAACTAAAATAATAAATCTTATATTTACTTTTATGATAAATTTTAATATGGTCTGAGTGTTAATTTTGGTATCGGAGCTAACGTGAAATTGATAAGAGTTGTTGCGTGAAGGCGCGGAGAACGTTGAGTGGACAAGCTGCATGAATTTGTTGAAGGTTTACTTTGTAGGTTGGAATTCATATATTATTTCTCTGTTGTGTGTTGAAAATCGATTTGATATGAAGACTTGGAAATTCGTTGAGCCACTCACGTTGGAGAATCCGACTTGCGTAAATTTTTTCGGTGACCTATCTGAGGACCTGCGTAGCGTTGTGCATTTTAGCAGTCCATGTGGAAATTTGTATTGAAGTGGAGATTAAACAACATTGAAGGAGCCCATAATCTGTGCAGGAATATTTCTCTGTGGAATATATTTGTGGAGACCAGTGTTGAGCCTAGCATAAACATTGAATAAGTGCATAGTTCTCTGTTGAAAAGTTTCACATCATCTATATAAAAGAAAAAAAAAAAAACAAAAAATACAGTTGTG
Source organism: Pinus taeda (assembly GCA_000404065.3). NCBI lineage: Eukaryota > Viridiplantae > Streptophyta > Pinopsida > Pinales > Pinaceae > Pinus > Pinus taeda. Next base: position 38,753 of record APFE031635472.1, on the reverse strand, counting down.
AGAAACATTTAAAAGTTGAATAAAATTCAATTCAGTAATGTTCGGTCTTCATATATGGCTGGTATGTTGTGAAGTTTTTTTTCTTTTAATAAGGAATGGTCATGTGGAATGTGTAAAAAGGTGAATTTTTTGAAGTAGATAACATTTTATTACTTTCTCACATGTGGATGGTTTTAAGAAAGTGAAAATATGACATTCACGTTGATGGTTTTTCACGTTGAAAGTTCTTGTCGAGGAAGTGGAAAAATATATAAGTGGAGATTATTGGATATAACTAGAGATTGTAATCGAAAATTTTATATAATTGAAATTCTTGGATGGTTGTTGGTATTCCTTAAAGGCGATTTAGAATACTTTATTATTATTTTAAAAACTCATAAAATTATTTATTTTAAGGATAAATTATTTACATTAAAAGGTGTTTTGGTTATTTATTAAAAGAAAATTTAAGGAATTATTTCTTTTATTTTATTAAAGATGGCACATAGAGTTACAGGAGTTAGGCGAGATGGAATTGGTTGAGGAAGATTATCTGCCAACCAGGTCTTACTCGATGAAGTAAGACATATTCGAACGAGATTAGATGCATTGGAGACAACAAGCAGAAGAGACATCAACATTTGTGATATCAATGAAGCAGAAGAAACCTCAAAAGAAGAAGATGAAGAAGAAACTCCAAAAGAGAAAATGGTCAAGATGATCATGGGGACAAGCAGTAAGTCGAGATTGAAAGTGTCTATGTATCGATTGGATCAATAACATGGATAAATAATTTGACTATGAAAATGTAGCTAAAGAGAATAAAGTTAAGTTCAAGTTGACCAGATTAAAAGGACATGCTTCATTATGTTTGGACAGTGTGCAAAATGAGCAGAGAAATAAAGGAAAAGGGATGATCAATAGTTGGAATTGGATGGTAGCCAAGTTCAAAGGTAAATTTCTTCCTTGAGACTAAAAGTTAAATCTTTTTCGATGGATGCAAAATCTTTAGCAGAAATTCATGTTTCTAAAGAATATATAGAAGAATTTTATAAATTAAGTATAAGGTATGGTCATGCGGAAAAAGATTATGAAAATTCAACTCGATATATTAATGGCTTAAGATTTTAAATACAAGACGAATTGGATATTTTGTCTCTGAAAACTATTAAAGAAGCCTACCAGATAGCCCTGAAGATAGAAGAAAAATTGGCAAGGAAGCAGAGTCAAAGAGAAAGAGGATGAAATACACTAAGGAGCAGAGGACCATCAAGTAGAGGAAAATCAAGCAGACTATATTCATTGCAAGATTTCCCATCAAAAAAGAAGAAGGCAACAGTTCACATCAAGCAGAATCATCATCAAGAGGAGATCTTAGAGGACGAAGACCATATCAAAGAGGTAGAGGTAGATATTTTGTGGTAAGATTTTATACATGTAATAAAGTTCACCATAAATATAATGAATGTATAGAAAGATCTTCTAGTCAGGGTAACATACATATGGCACAAACTAATATGAAAAGTGTACAATCCTCGACACATGAAAATGCACCTAAAATTGGTGAATTCTTAATGATGAAAAGAACTTTATTAAACTCTCCTAAAGAAGAAAAGGAACCTACACAAAGGAAAACATTGTTCAAAATTGTTTGTAAATGAGGAGGAAAATGTTGTAAAGTCATTATTGATAGTGGAAGCATTGATAATCTAGTATCCACGAAAATGGTAGAAAATTTGAATTTAAGGAAAACTAAACATCATGCTCCCTACAAAGTCTCGTGGTTGCAAAGGGAACATCAGATACTAGTTAGTGAGAAATGTGAAGTGGAGTTTCAGATAGGATGCTATAAATATAAAGTTATTTTTGATATTATGCCCATGGATGTGTGTGATATTCTACTTGGAACACCTTGGAAATATGAAAGGAAAGCATTACACGATGGAAGGAGTGACACCTATACTTTTGAAAAGGATGGAGAAAAACATGTACTCTTTCCTTTGAAGAATCACGAAGCACCAGAATAAGACCTATCTAAGGTAATGTTACTTAGTGGAAAAGAGTTCCTTCAAGAAATCAAGCATGAGGAGATAGATTTTTCTTTGATTGGTAAGTTAAAGGTAATCCTCACAAGCACAAATTTGAATGACCTTCCAGAAGAAATCAACAATATGTTGAATGGATTCATTGATATCGTAGTGGATGGATAACCTAATAAGTTTCCTCCAATTAGAAGCATTAGCCATCATATTGATCTCATTATAGGTGCCAGTTTTCCAAACAAAACAACCTACAGAATGACTCCAAGGGAAAATGAAGAGATTAAAAATCAAGTGTAGGAATTGTTGGATAAGGGTCTCATCCGAGAAAGCTTAAGTCTGTGTGTTAGTCTAACAATGTTAACTCCAAATAAGGATGGTGGATGGACAATTTGTATAGATTCTCGAGAAATCAACAAAATCACAATCATGTATAGGTTTCCCTTACCTCGTATTGATGACCTCATAGATTGTTTAAGTGGTGTTGCATATTGTTCTAAAATGGATTTTAAAAGTGGATATCATCAAATCATAATAAGAGAAGGTGAGGAATGGAAAACAACATTCAAAACTAATAATGGCTTATATGAAAGGTTGGTAATTCCCTTCATACTTACCAATGTTCCTAATACCTTTATGAGGTTAATGAATGAAGCCTTAAAAAATTCATTGGAAAATTTGTTATCGTTTATCTTGATGATATCTTAACTTATAGTTAATCAAAAGAAGAGCACCTAAGACATCTTAAGATGTTTTTCAAGAAGCTATAACAAGAAAGATTGTTAATCAATTTAAAGAAGTGTAGTTTCATGAAAACATAATTAATGTACATGGGTTTTGTGATTTTAAAGGAAGGATTAAGGATGGATCGACAGAAAGTGAAGGCCATAATCAATTGCCCAATCCTAAGAAGCATCTTAGAGGTAAGAAGTTTTCATGGATCGACAAGTTTTTACAGAAACTTTATCAAGAATTTCAGTGGTATATGTGCTCCAATTGTAGAAACCATTAAAAAAAGAAATAAACCATTCCATTGGACATAAGAAACTAATAAAAGTTTCAAATTATCAAATAAAAATATTACAGAACAACCTATTTTAACATTTCTACACTTTAACAAGTTGTTCGAGGTTGAGATCGACACTAGTGGAACTACAATAGGAGTTGTTCTAATTCAAGAGGGAAGACCAGTCGCCTACTATAGTGAAAAACTCAATGAAACCAAGTAAAAATAATCTTCTTATGGTAAAGAATTATATGCCATCATACAAACTTTAAAAAATGGAGACATTATCTTACGCCGAAAGATTTCATCTTTTATATAGATAATTAAGCTTTACAATACATAAACAATCAGACACAATTGAGTCAAATACATGTTAAATGGATTGAATTCTTACAAAATTTTACATTTGTTATCAAGCATAAAATTGGGAAGTCAAATAAAGCAACAGATGCATTAGGCATGATCAATTTAATTTTGCATTCCAAGTGAATGTCTTAGGATGTAATGAGCTAAAATATATGTATAATGATGATCCATATTTCAAAGAAGCATATGCATCTTGTTAAAATCCTGTCTATAGAGATAGAACTCCATGGTTATATTACATGATACTGGAGGGACTTTTGTTCAAAGGAAGACAGATAAGAATTCTAAAATGTTCGATGAGATAAAATATGTTAAAAGAAAAACATAGCAGGTCATTTTGGGAAATATAAAACTCTAGCACAATTACAAGCATTCTACTTGTAGATTGTTACTATAGATTCAACAGCTCATGTGATATACTAAAACATAAGACAAGAATCTACTCTACTCTTTACAACATAAACCAATAATGATCACTGAAAACAACAATCAACAAGAGGAAGAATATCAATTGCATATAACACAATATTTCTCTAGGGAAAACAACTATTTAAAGCCCCAACTATCTATATTGCATTAATCAGAGGATTTGAGAAGCAAATACAATGCTTGTTCCACTAGAACAATCCTTGCACAAGTATGATCTAACTCTCTACTCACAAGCTAGCTCAAGCTAAAACTTAACCTATTATGTTTCCTTCCAAGCCCCTACTTCCTTACACAATTCCTAGAGGAATTAACCTCTATTTAATGTGGAAATCCTTCTTCCACAACAGCGCAATCCAAAACTAGGTCCTCAACTGGTTCCATGCACCATATGTACAACTCAGAAAATTATAAAACTGATAGTACATTGTCCCTACACTCTCATCTCAATTAGGTCTTCCTCTAAACTTACATGCACGAGTTATTCTTGAGTGAATCTTCAAGTAGTTGGTGTGGCACTGAGGATGCACTGGTGCACCAACTCACTACTAGACCTCTACTAGTTCCTCCAATAGTTAGAACTACTTTAACTAACTATAACTCAGTTAGAGTGAGTTAATTAATCACAACTCAAAAGTACTCAACCTAGGCCCTAAAAATTTGGGAATCACTCTACATGACTCTAGATAGGCTTCCAACTTGAATTTCCTAAGTCAATCAAGTCAATTTAACTTAATTAATTATTACAAGTTGCTATGAGAATATAATTACAATTTAATTCACAATTTAATTTAAGGAAAAATTAAATTGGAATTTCTAGATGTTATTTTTAACATTTCTTGTTGTTATTTTCAATACTCCCTCTCAACAAGAAAGGAATTCAACTCTATCCCAATCTAATACCTTTGGAATGTTCTACATGCAACACTTCTCTCTAGTTTTTTTGCTACTACAACTGTTGAAACTAGTTAAATCATCCAACCTAAATCAATATGATGCATCTGTCACCAAAGTCTCTAACTGCTACTAGCTTTGCCTCTATTGACTAAAAGCTCTACACGTTTGTTGACTCTTCCTCTGTGCCATCTTCACTCTTTTCAACTCTGCTCTGCACTCTCCAATATCTTACTATTGCTAGCCTATGCCTTTGTCACTCTTATATCTGACTGCATCAACTGCCACTAATCCATCATGTTACTATCTATTTTGGGCTCCCTTGGAAAGTTAATTATCCAAGAGACAAAACCTCTCAATGAACCCTGCCCAAATTTCTGCACTCTTTGGACTAATAATTCACATTTCCCTACCTCTCATAAGGAGGTATGGATGCATGTGCTCCCTCTGCCCACTTGGCTTGAAATTTCCCCCTACTCGAGGTCTCTGCTTGAGTGGATACCTCCACATGGTCTCTTCTCTGCTTCTCCAATTGTGGTTGCTCCACAACTTTTTGAGGCTACCTCTTCTGGGGCTACATGTTTAGAAGTAATTCATGCTTCCTCTCAGCCACCAAGTCTCTAACCTTTTCCTTTCTCCTAAAGGCTTTTCATGGATCTTCAACCTCGAGAGCATACAAGTTCTTGACTTGCACACCATTCTATCTCATTTGTCTCACCATCACAAAATTTTCTAAAGAAAGAGATGATTTTAAATCGTCAATATCCCGCTCATCCGAACTTGGATTCAGCCATTTTTTTTTTGAATTTGGGTATTTTTCACAAGGAATCTAGATCTACTATTTGTTTTTGAAAATTTCAACAAAAAATTTCAAATCTGCTCTGCAAACTGGCCGCCCAAAAAAAATCTTGCTCCTTAATCTGCCAATATAATTGATCACAACTCCTTTTGTGTCACTAAACATTGGCTCATTGATCTTTCCACTAGTACCCTTCTAGCTCCATTAAGAAGTATTCACATAGGGTTTCAGATCTTTCCTAAACTAGAGCTCCATCAATCTGCAAGGACAACTTTGAATTCTTCTCTTCTATCATGTCTTCAACTTCGATACCATGTAGATTTTTACTTTTGATTCAATAGCTCATATGAGATACTAAAACATAAGGCAAGAATCTACTCTACTCTTTACAGTGGAAACTAATAATGACCGATGAAACAATAATCAGCAAGAGGAAGAATATCGATTTCATATAACAATATATTTCTCTAGGGAAAATAACTACTCAAAACCTAGACTATCTATATTGCATTAACTAGAAGATCTGAGAATAAAATACAATGTTTGTTCCACTAAAACAATCCCTACACAAGTATGATCTATCTCTCTGCTCACAAGCTAGCTCAAGCCAACACTTAGCCTATTTTACTGCCTTACGAGCCCCTAATTCCTTGCACAATTCCTAGAGGAATTACCATCTATTCAATGAGGAAATCTTTCTTCCATAATTGGCAATCCAAAACTAGGTCCTCAACAGATTTCATGCACCATCTATACAACTCAGAAAATTATACAACTGATAGTACATTGTCCCTGCACTCTAGTCTCAACTGAGTCTTCCTCTGAAGTGACATGATGATTTATTCTTGAGTTAATCTTCAAGTAGTTGGTGTGACACTAAGGATGCCCTGGTGTACCAACTCACTACTAGACCTCTACTAGTTCCTCCAATAGTTAGAACTAGTTTAACTAACTGTAACTCAGTTAGACTGAGTTAATTAATTACAATTCAAAAGAACTCAACCTAGGCCCCTAACATTTAGGAATCATTCTACATGACTTTAGATAGACTTCCAACTTGAATTTCCTAAGTCAATTAGATCAATTCAACTTAATTAACTATTACAAGTTTCTTTGAGAATAGAATTACAATTTGATTCAAGGACAAATTAAATTGGAATTTCTAGATGTTATTTTTAACATTTCTTGTTGTTATTTTCAACATTCCCTCTCAATAAGAAAGGAATTCAACTCTATCCTGATCATATACCTTTGGAATGTTCTGTATGCAACACTTCTCTCTAGTGTTCTTGTTACTACAACTTTTGAAACTGAAAAAAACATCCAACCTGAATGAGTATGATGAATCTATCACCAATTTCTCTGAATGCTACTAGCTCTACCCCTATTGACTGAAAACTATGTGCTTCTGCTAAATCTTCCTTTGTACAAGCTTCACTTCTGTCAACTCTGCTTTGCGCTCTCCAATTTCTGATTTCTGACTACATCAACTGCCACTGATCCATCATGCTATTGTGTATTGTGGGCTCAAGGTTCAAGGTAATGATCCATAAGACAAAACCTCTCAATGAATCTTGCCCAAATTTCTACACTCTTGGGACTAATACATCACATTGTCCCACCACTCACCTGGAGGTATGGATGCATGTGCTCCCTCTGCCCACTTGGCTCAAAATTTCCTCTTACTAGAGGTCTCCGTTTGAGTGGATGCCTCCACTCGGTCTCCTCTTTCCTTCTCCAATTGTCGCTTCTCCACAACTTTGTGAGGCTGATTCTTCTAGGGTTGCATGTTGAGAGGTAATTCATGCTCCCCCTCAACCACCAAGTTTCTAACATTTTTGTTGCTCCTCAAAGCTCTTCGACCTTGAGAGCATATAGGTTCTGACTCACACACCAATCTATTTCATCTGTCCCGCCATCACAAAATTTTCTAGAAAAATAGTTGATTTTAAATAGGTGATATCTCCCTCATCCGAACTTCAATTCGACATCTTTGTTTTTTTGAAATTGGGTATTTTTTCACAAGGAATCTAGATCTACTATTTGTTTTTGAAAACTTTCAACAAAAATTTTTAGACCTGCTCTGCAAACTCAACGCCCAAAAAAAAATTTGCTCCTCAATCTGCCAATATCGATGATCACAACTCATTTTGTGTCACTAAACATTGGCTCATTGATCTACCCACTAAAAGACTTCTAGCTCCATTAAGAAGTTTGCACATAGGGTCTTTTCGATCTTCCCTCAAATAGAGCTCCGTCAATCCGCAAGGACAACTTCAAATTCTTCTCTTCTATCATGTCTTCAGCTCCGATCCCATGTAGATTTTTACTATAAATTCAACAACTCATGTGATATACTAAAACATAAGACAAAATATACTTTACTCTTTACAACGGAAACCAATAATGATCGATGAAAACAATAATCAGTAAGAGGAATGATATCAATTGCATATAACACAATATTTCACTGGGGAAAATAGTGGCTCAAAACCTCGACTATCTATATTGCATTAACCAGAAGAGCTAAGAAGAAAATACAATGCTTGTTCCCCTAGAACAATCCCTGCACAAGTATGATCTAACTCTCTGCTCACAAGCTAACTCAAGCCAATGTTTAGCCTATTCTACTGCCTTCCAAGCCTCTACTTCCTTGCACAATTCCTAGAGGAATTAGCCTCTATTTAATGAGGAAATCCTTCTTCAATAACTGCACAATCCAAAACTAGGTGCTCAACTGATTACGTGCACCATCTATACCACTCGGAAAATTATAGAACTAATAATGCACTATCCCTGCACTCTAGTATCAACTGGGTCTTCCTTTGAACTAACATGAATGAGTTATTCTTGAGTGATTCTTGACTAGTGCACCAACTCACTACTACACCTCTACTAGCTCCTCCAACAGTTAGAACTAGTTTAACTAACTATAACTCAGTTAGACTGAGTTAATTAATTACAACTCAAAAGAATTCAATTTAGGCCACTAAAATTTAGGGATCACTCTACATGACTATATATAGACTTCCAACTCGAATTTCCTAAGTCAATTAAGTCAATTTAACTAAATTAAATATTACAAGTTGCTATGAGAATAGAATTAAAATTTAATTCACAATTAATTCAAGGACAAATTAAATTGAAATTTCTAGATGTTATTTTTAACATTTCTTGTTGCTATTTCCAACACTACTATTTCCCTCAGATGTAAGCAGATTTGTTGAAACATGCAAGATATGTCAATATGCAAAAGGAATAAGTCATAACACTAGACTATATCAACCCTTACCAGTACCAAATTGACCATGGGATTCTATAAGCATGGATTTTGTACTAGCATTTCCCAAAACATAAAGAGGAAGTGACCCAATATTTGTTGTTGTTGAAAGATTCTAAAAAATGTCACACTTTATACCCTGTAAAAAGACAAATGATGCAACTAACATAGCAAACTTATTCTTCATAGAAATAATGAGATTGCATGGATTACCTACAAGTATTGTTTGTAACGGAGACACACGTTTGTGGGTTATTTTTGGAGAACTCTATGGAAAAATTTAGGAACCAGTCTCAGTTTAGTTTAACATATCATCCCCACACTAATCATCAGACAGAGGTGGTAAATAGAAGTCTTGGAAATATCTTGAGGAGTTTCGTAAGTGAACATCCCAAACAATGGGATCATGTACTTGCTCAGGTAGAATTTCCATATAATAACTCACCTAACAAAAGCACATGATTAATTCCATTCTAAATTGTTTATGGAATGCATCCAAGAGGAATTTATGAGTTAAGGAACCTTGAAAAACAAGAATTTCGAACTGCAAATGGTGAAATTTTTGCAGCCAATATGCAAGAAATATAGGATCGAGTCAAGAAGCAATTACAAGACAGCAACATCAAGTATAAACGAAGAGCAGATTCCAAAAGAAGACAACTAGATTTTAATGTTGGAGACTTGGTTATGGCACATCTTTGGTAAGAAAGATTTCCTAAACGGGAATATAATAAGTTAAAATTGAAAAAGATTGGACCATGCAAAATTTTGAAGAAATTTTCCTCGAATGCTTATGAAATAAAACTACCCAAAGGCTTTGGCATCTCACTAATATTTAATGTTTCAGATCTATACCCCTTTAAGGAACCAGTAAATGATCCTACAGATGTACCTATTGGTTATAAAGTTCAGTGGGAGAAACAACAAATTTCCGCACCAGCAAAGAAGATTGAATCAATCATCGATAAAACGGTGACTAAAAGGACCAAGAATAAAGAATATTTTCAATACTTGGTTAAATGGAAAAATCAATGAGTCGAAGATGTTACTTGGCTGACAACAACAAAGATTTCAAAATATGGTACTAGTAATGAAGAATTCTAGAAGAAAAGCATATGAATGTATATTTTCCTCCCAGATAGTATGATGCAGGAGCATTTCTTATTTTATATTTATATATGTATTTAATTTAGAAAATTCTATATTTTGTGGAGACTTCTAGAAATTGTTGGAGATTATGTAGTTATGATAGATTTCTAGAATTGAGAAGATTTCTCTCAAATTCTTCCAAATATCCAGGAAGGAGTTTTCTTTTTGAGGAATTCGAGAGATTTCTTCCTCCAGAATAAATAGCCATGTATTTCATTTGTAAACCCAAGTTTGGAGAGAAATTAAATTAATAAATGTTATGTTTGCTTTTATGAGAAATTTTAATCTAGTCTCTACGTCAAACACAGAAAGATAAGAATTTGAAAAGTATGGTGATTCACTCAAAACCCAACATAGAAAAAAAATTTAAATTTTACTATTGATTTTATTGTTAAAAGTTTTTTACAATTTTTGTTAGATTTATTTAAAAAAAAATACTATTTATTTTTCTAGTAATGTTTTAGTTATTTGTGTTCCTATTTACATTTAATTAAGATTCAAAAAAAAAAAAAAAAAAAAAATCAATACTTACCTTAAACCCTTGCTTCTTCTTGCTTATGTGGCAACAAAGTTTCACCTTAGGGTTTAACTTCCTCTACCACTTCACAAATAGGGTTTTTCATTTTAGGCATTTTAGATTTAATAGGTTTGTAAACTTACTATATATAGGGTGTTTGACATATAAAGTAGGGAGGTCACTTATTGAATTAAATCCAACACTTGTCGGCCCTGACTAATTTTTAAAAAATGGTGTATGTTTCGCGATGCATTAGTGTAATATAAAGCACCAATGTGCCTTGTGTAATACAACACATCGATGTATTATAACCCTGTCAACTTTGTTTAGTCGATTTATCGGTGCTCCTAGTGTAATATAACACATCGACACACCTCTGCCAAATATCACCGTTAATTCATTGCACTGATTTTATCATTACAAATCACACACTCATTAAAATTAATTTTCATTGACGGTGTTCTACAATTAAATTCCTGGTGTGTTTAGTGGATTAAACGCTTCGGGGTGTTTATTCAAATAAATGAAATGATTACCAAGGTTATTTTTGGCTTAAAATTATTTGATCTATGTGTAAAATATATTTAATGAATTTTGTATTGAATGGTACAGGCTGTATTTTGATAAAAAAAAATGTCTAAGAAGTACTCAATTAACAAAAATATTGATCGACACAATGGCAGCACATCCAAAAAAATAGAGAATGCATGTTCTTTGTAAATTCTTGACAAAATTAATATGTTTGAACTATATGTAAGCTTCACTAATATGTATTGGTTATTTTGTGTCATGCTGAGCCACAAAATGAAGAAGGTCGATAAGATTGCTTCTAATCTAAGTGCAAAAGAGCATAAAAGTTTGATAGAAAATTGGAGAAGGATGCACTAGGTGAATGAAAAAATACTATTAAATATGAGCTCTTTTTTTTTATTTTAATTAATAATATACTTAAGAATATTAAATAACATGTTTCAAATAATCTATTAATTCATATATGTTTAATGTTCTACAGGGAGCAACAACAAAGGAATATATCAATGTCGTTATAAGAAAATAAAAATTATAGAACATGTAAACGATGATGAATTGGTCCTTAGCTCATCTAAAGTGGTGCTAGAGGTTAATGAAAGGGGGATTTTTTTTTACAAAACTATGAGGGACATAGTGGAATGAATTTATATAAGTACTTTCCACTTACAATACGAAAACCAATCCAATGATTCCGAGAACCAAAATATATCTAAAATATAGAAAGTGTTTCCAAAGCAATGGTTAATGAGACCTGTCAGACTTGCAATAGCAAAAACATACAACAACAAAAAACAATCATTCAAAATGTAATATTCCTAATTAAAAAGATTTTCTAGAATTATATGTATATATTACTACAAAGCATTTAGTTATTAGTATCAAATTTGTTATATTTAGTTTTCATATATCAATATAAAAATAGTTCACTACTTTCTTGAGAAAGATTATGGAAATCCCAAAGGATCAACTAGATGATATGCAAAACATACCAGTAGGAATGCCCAAAAAAATGTACAAGGAGGTGGTCAAAGAAATGGACATAATTACATCAGTGAAGGATTCATATCAACAACAACATGCTTCAAATGTATGTAATCATGATTGAATTTTGTACATATAAGAAAATAATTTAGTATTAAATATTAATTTTAATTTTTTTTTTTGCAAAAAATAAAACAAAATAGAACTCATTCAACACATAAAATGAGATGACAAGGAAGAAAAGGGTTGATATCAAAGTTTGTGAGTAATTGTTAATATTTCTTTATAACAACTCAAGGTTTCATTTTTGCGTATTTTAGGTTGTTTTACAACGACCATCTTTGAATTTCTTTATATAGGTGCTAACATACAAAGAAGAGTCATCAAAAGAAATGATTGACATTGTGTTAAATATGGGTTGTGAGTATATGTTGGCATATCAAAAATTAATTGGAATTTGTAAGTATCTATGTTGTTTTACTTCTCTAAGTTTATAATTAATATGTACCAAAAAAATTTTATATTAAATCCATGATTTATAATAAGGTATAAAGCATGCACGAAACAAAGTATGGAACTGTGCCAGTAGAAGACTCGTTGCAACAATGCATGAGACCTGGTTTTGAAACCATGTGTGTAGTTCATGAGTCACTTATTACTATGGTACATTGTTATTCGATTTACATCGATGTGTATTATTTATTTCAATTTTCGTTATTCTCACCAATGTAGATACACTCATTTTACTTTATTTTTCTGTTTGCAGATTGAACACTATTAAGAAGATGAAAAAAATCAATGCAATCAAAAAAAAAAATCCAATTAACTCAAGTCACGGAAGTAGCTCGAGCACTTACAGCAGTTCCAACAACGAATGATTATCTATTTGGTTATCAATGCAACGTGTATTTTTTGAAATAAATTTTCTATAAAAATCTAACATTTTTTAAAAGGATGATTCAGAGTCTCCACAGTAGAGTTTCAACTTTGTCAAAGTTTCAAATCCCAACAGGGATCACAGTAAATGAATGAATGAAAGAAAAGTCAACTCGCTAGAAGGGATGAATAAACACAAAATGAAGAAAAACAAATATAAAAAAGGGAAGCTAACTAAAATCATAAATTGCAAAATCTAAACCTAAATAATGCATTAGAAATAAATAACAATAATTAACTATTAATAATAGTTATATTTATTTATTAATAATTATTTATTTATTCATTATAATAAATAATTAATATAAATTCCAATTTAAGAAATATAGAAAATAAATAAATTTATCAATTTACTAAGAAAATGAATAAATATATTATTAATTTACTTATTAGTAATGATTATTTAGTCACTCACTGATAATTAATTACTTATTAACATGTAATAAATAAATTATTATTATTAGTCTAAATAATCATTAATAATAATAATAATAATAATTTATTTATAATAAAATATATAATAATAAAAAATACAAAAAGAGTCTAAAACTAAGAATTATAAATGTTAATTAAATCCACTATAATTTAATTTAATCTTAAGAACATATAGAAAAGGTAAAGGATAGAAAATTATACCTGGGATCCCCTACCTTGGGAAGCATAACTGGAAGAATTAATGTCTAATTAGAGGAAGCAAATTTCTACTAATCTCGTTCTCCTCATCCCTGTTGAGATTATGTGGATACTTCATAATCTCAAGTGCTTCTCTATTTTTTCTCTATTGATAGTGTTCTTCCCTGGAGATAATATTGGCACTTTCTAAACAAGCATGATGCTTGGTCTTCGAGGAGTGCTCCGTGAGGGCTAAAGAGCAAGATCTTTCATTCTTAATATTGACTTCATGTTCTTTTGGTCTCTTCGGTAATGAATGTCTCGTCTCTCCAATATAACTCTTACCACATGAACAATCAATTTTATAAACCCCTTTAAGTTGCTACTGATCGATGTTATCCTTGACAAACCTCATTTTTTTCCTAATCGTTCCTAATTTTGTAAACTAAGTGAATATTTCCTCCTTCCCCAAAATCTTTGCAATAATATCTACAAATCCTTTAATGAATGGCATGAACACTTTACCATGATTATCTTGAGGGCCTTTCGAGAGTACCTTTCCTTTATCCCTTCTTATAGATTTCTTAATATCATTATCTTTATATGCTATACTCTTAAATACAAAGGTTAGGTGACTAATTTCTTCAAAGTCAGATATTCTAAGAGCCCTAATAGCAAGAGTGTTAAGAACACCAAATTTTTTGGATGAATGATGGTAAGATTTAGCATGAAGATAGTTTTTAGTACCATCTTCCTTTATTCTAACAAGAACATCTAGAAATGGAAAGCTTATGTTTTCTTCTACCTCCATGGTAATATGATTAAAAAACTTTTCATGCTTTGTCCTACCATGAGTTCTTTTTACATTGGTGTCATCAACAAATAACTTCCACCATGCTGGTTTTAAAAGGTAAGATTCAAGTGCTTTCTGGAGAATTTGAGTCATCATTTTCCAAATAAAGACCACAAAAATATGAAATATAACATCATACATTTTGTTTAATGTAATGAACATATTGTCTCAATTGAGAGATAAGGGGTTACTAATAACAATACCATTTTGTATGACAAAGAACCTCTTATTGATATATAATAAAATACATTTTAATTTATTATATTTTGTTATTCAATGTCACTATAAAATGTTACACCACTCATTAAATATATGGATGATTAAATATTATAATGAAGAGATGTGAAATCTGATAATATAACAAATTAATCCAAACATCATATACAAATGCACTAATCAAATTATAATTTATATGAATATTGTTATAAGATAAATGTTGATTTTTCGATGAATAACAAATATAAAACATCACAATAATTGCACTATCACAGGTCGATGTTTCCAAAAAAAGAGAAAATGTCATATAAAAAATTGATGCATCCATAACATAAACATGCACCGGTGCATTATGTTATATAAAAGCACCATTACAACATCTTTTTTGCATGACCAATTTCTTTTCAGAAAACGACAACATCGAGGTGTTTAATTCTTCAAGCACTAGTGGTGTTTGCAATTAACGCCCCGATACATTGTAATTCTTAAAGCACTAATGCTTTCATAAAATTAACGCCCTGGTGCTACAAAATAGTATATATAGCCCCGATGCATTATTAAAATTAAATGCACCAATTATTTTATATGCGTAGCACATCGGTGCGTTTATACAAATAATGCGCATCAACACTACAAGTTTAAATAAAAGCACCGAGTCTACAATAATTTTTTGTCTGCTCCAGTGTTGTTCTTGAAAAGGACACCCTGGGGAATTTTATGATATATATGCATGGGGGTAGTATAGATTTCAGGTACTGGTGTTCTTTACATTCAATTACTTGATGCTTTTATTTATGTATGCAACCCTAGTGCATTTATATATGTAGCGCATTGGTGCTATTTTTCTAGGAAGAACACCACTAAAAAACCATCTTCTAAAACCTTCGGCTGCCAAAAAAAAAATAGTTTTGATGAAGTTCTGTTATAATCTCTGCTAAAACATCAGCTACTGCAAACAAATGTTTTAGCAGATATTTTTTTTTACAAAATTTTTCCAATTTTATAACACTAAAACCTTCACTATAACCTCCACTAGAAGATATTTTCCTTGTTGTAAAGGAACGTGGGTCATCAAATGAACATAGTTGAAGCTTACATAGGAACCATGATAGTGGAGGTTCCCCCCTTTTTAGTGTCGACAAGGGAGATGGGGGCTTCACTATTCAATCTAAATCATTAATTACCAGAGGCCATAGTGACTATCGAATGATGGGGCCCGTGAACATGCGATGGGGTCATAACATTATGTAGGTAATGTATTACTTCATATATAATGTGTTGTGAATATGTGGGGCACATGAAATGTGTGGAGAACCCTTATAGAGGGGTGGTGGACCCCAGGGCACATGTGGTGGATGTTATGTTGGCATGAGGGTCAAGGGTGTATGATGGACCCTAGGGCATGGTATCTATATATATATATATATATACACACACACTTTACATGACATACATGTCCACATTACCTAACGCTCTCAAGGTCCATACATTACATATGCCCCAACCACCTTTAATTTAATATGTGTGTGTGTGTGTGTGTGTGTGTGCAAACCTTGAGAGAATTAGGTAATGAAGACATGTATGTCATGTGAAGGCTGAGATAGCCATCCATGTGGGAACTAGGTATGGTGGATAGATTTTGACGTGGTTGATGAGGTGGAGCGTCACATCAATCAAGTATCCTATGTATTCATGTGTGACATGGATAGGCTCAAATGAGGAAATTTGAGGGTGCACGAGCATCAAAATTTTAATCGAATTCGAGCTCAGAATAGTGGAGAGCTAGGAAGAGGAGAAGTAAAATTTGTAGGGGCATATATTTGTGCCTAGAAGTTGGAATTTGAACCACAATTAGTCTAAAGAAAGATAAATCCAAGAAGAATAATGTGACAAACCCATAAATTTGGGCTAAGGTCCAAAGCCACTCATACATTACATAGAAATCTACAAGGGTTTTCATGATGTAAAAATGGCATAACATGTTCGAGAATTGTGGAGCACATAATTGTAGAAATTAATGTGTAGATTCTAAATTTCTTATGAAATTTTCTAAATCTCAAGACTAGAAGCTACTCTACTGATCTGTGGAAGTAAATTCATGATAGATAACACAAATCATTAACATGCATCAAGATTCACCACATATACATAGATATTTATCTAGGGGAAAAAAACGTCTCAAAACTCCTTACTTTATGTATTGCATTAATTAAATAATGTGAATGAATACAATACTCTCTTCTCATGCTTGAGATCAACCAGCACTTGCATCTTCTATCCTTTGCCTAACTGACTGCCCTTGTCCAATACATAGCCAAAATTGCAAGCCTACAAGATCCTATTTCCTTGCAATGTTCCCTTGGGAATTAGACCCCTATTGATTATGAAATTCCGTCATATAGATTGTGAAATGCCTTTAAGTCAATTCTTTGACTGCATGCACCACCTATAAAACTTTGAATAGTTTATAAATGATAGTACACTTCCCTTGAACTCCAATATCAACTGGGTAACTCAAATTATTTGCATGCATAAATTATTTTGGATTGATTGATCAGTTAAACTAGATAATCATTGAGTGTGAAAAAAGTTACACACCCTTAACTTGACCTCCACTAGTTCTACTGACAATGAGAACTAGTTAAATTGAAAATAACTCAAATTAACTGAAATAGATTGCTACAAATTAGCAATCAATCATGTAGAACTGAAATCAAGTGTCTCCAACTTGAATTTATTGAGTTAATTGAGTGACAAAGGCCATGTCACCTCAATTAACTACCTCCAAGTGTTCTGCTGGAATTGAAATTCAAATTTCTGCTAATTTAATCAAGTAGAAATTAAATTAGGAATTTCTTGCTATATGTTCAACAACAAATTTTAGCCTAGGTATCAGAATTGCACAAACAAATAGTCAATAGAAAGGTATTTATGAGGAGAACATTCTAGAAAACCCGTAATTTGAAATTAGCTTAAATTTGTGAAGCAAAGTTCTGAAATTAATCTCATGCATCTCTATTATTTATTATTTTTATGGTTCAGTTGTCCACCTATGTCATGATGATGAACGACAGTAAATGGCTTGAAATGCATCGAATTTAAAATCTAATGTTATTTCGTCTATTTTTTATAAAGCTACAGGTGTTTGGAAAAGAATTATTTGGGTCAAATCAATTTTTTTGAAGGGAATAACTTTTAGCCTAGTTATGAGAATTGGAATTTGGGTAGGAATTTTAAAGGAAAATCTCTCGAAAAACTACATGATTAAAATATGGATATGATGAATTTTAATAGAACTATGATAATTCACGCATGTGATTGAGTTGAATATAGTAAATAATGGTGAACTAAAAGTAACTAATTTAAAATAGCTTGATTGAGGGTGAAATAAGGAACTGAAGGGTTTTGATTTCTCACTTTACCATGGTGGTTATGTATGACCAAGTAATAATGACAAGGTTTTGTATAGTAAAAAATTGGATACAGTGAGAGCCAAGATACATTAAAATAAATGAAGGTGCTGCAATAATGGTAATAGAAATGTAAGATACAGGTGGTTGGTAAGAAAAATGTGAATAGAATAGGACATGACAACTATGTTGACGAAGTTCTCTGAGACATAAGGAAATGAAAAGGAATTTTTTCTAAACCTTCTCTTATTGTTGAATTATAAAATATTATGTGTGGTTTATATACATATATGAATGTGATCATGAATATGTGTTTGGTGATTGTATGCTATTTGAAAGCGTTATGTCATAGTATTTATGGAGTAGTTGATATGAGGAGCTAATCATGGTTTTTGTGATGCAGTTACTCAAGACAACAATTGTATACTTTATATTACACAATTTGCATACCTTACTCTTGTGTGTTGTGAATACATTAATTATGAATTATATTTCTTAGGAATATAATATCTATGGATAAACTATTGGTTCCATGGGCATGTTTTATTTGTAATAAATTGTCGTGAACTTAGGATCTGATTTGGTAAACATAGCATTGAGAATGAAATTGGAAGGTCAAGGTGGTAAGAAAATTTATATAGTTATGTAATATCACAGGGCGGGCATTAGAGAAGCAACATACTTGGCTGCAAAGAAGGTTCATATATAGGATTGTGACAAAATATGACATATTTGTAATAGTAATGTTATACATGAACAAGAGTTAGTACGACTGCAGTGGATTGAATGAAAGAACAATATGCAAGTTGTATACAAGCTTTACTATAAACAGTAAGGTGATATCATATATGTTTTTCTATTATGAATAATTCAAACCTACCCTATCAAATTTCCAGCAAGCTTGTTACAATGTTATTTTGTTTTTTTGAAGTACAATAGTATTTGAATAGGTTGCAAAGCCTTAATTAGAGTAATGTTGTACCAAAGTTTCAATCCATAAATAGCATACAAGGATTTCATACCCCTTTTATTGCAAAGGAAAATATTAGACATTATCCTGAAATGTCAAAAGAAACCCAAAAAAGTAGCACATATAGCTACAGAATAGTTCTAAACAGGTTGTAACAAGTTTATACTAGTTATCTAATAGTTTATGATAGATTGGAAACAAATAGGAAACAAGTTAATGATAGGTTAGATACAGATTATCACAAGTTGCTGGCAAGTTAAGACAAATATTGTAATAAGACCATATGCAAGTTTTGTTATAGGAATATTGGTGGTATAATAGATTTTCATAGAAGTTATGATGAAATTATAACATATTATACCATGTTGTAAATAGGTTGTACCAAATTGGTCATAGGTAAATGGTAAACATATTACAGGATTCTACAAGTAAATTAGTGGCAAGTGGACGACAAGTTTCTTACGAATTGTAATAGACAAGATCATTACAAGATACTATACATGGATTGGTCACAGGTGGTGATAGATTTTCTAATAGATTTTGTGATCAGTTTATCACAAGATGATAATAGGTTGTAGCATGTTTACAACATATCTTTTACCAGTGCTTGTATATAAGTTGTAATAGGTCTTATAACAAGTTTGGTATATAGGCTATGGCAGGTCCTTTTGACATGTCTTGAAAGGTATACATGTTAGAAAATTGTATATTACATAGCAATGGAACACATAAAATATTGCAGAAATATAAACACAGAAAACGCATAAAACAAGAGAGACACAGATATACGTGGTTCACCCAGTTTGGGCTACGTCCATGGAGAAACAACCAATCCTTCTTTTATTATATTATCCAGAAAACTAAAGAGATACAACCTACAGCAGATCCACTGTAACTCCCTCTTCGCTCTCAATCTCCTCTCTCTTCCTCACTCAGAATACAGATATACATAGACGCAATACAATTCCCTCATATATAGTGAGGGGTTGCCTTCTAGGGCAAAAAACCCTAAATTAAACATAACTTCTACTGTTAGATCATTCGCCTAATGAACAACCCAGACTGACTAGAAATTACTAGACTTTTACAATGCAATTTTACATCTATTTTTAGCTTCGGGGGTTCTGCCCCCAAACCCCCACCGAGGGACCGCTGGTCCTCGGACCTCCCAGCCAGGGGGGATTAAGCCCCACCCCCCTCGTGGAGGGGTGTACAGTCTTCCTAGGGTATTCATCCAGCTGAAACCTTTGAATACGGAAGATAATCAGGCTCCACACCCAACAATCTCCCACTTGGAGACTCATTATAGCAACTCCACCGCTACCTCATTTGCTAAACAATAACTCCACTTTGGACCTGGTTGTTTCTCATCTTCTTCATCATACTTGAAGACCAATTGAAACTGAGCAGATTCTCAGTTTCTCCCTGGTTACAACTTTTGTTAACATATCTACAGGATTCTGGCTAGTGTGTATCTTTTCCAGCTTCAACTGTCCATCTTCCAATGCTGATCGTATGAAATGGTACTTTAGCTGTATATGTTTAGTCTTAGAATGAAATGTAGAGTTCTTTGCAAGATGTATGTGATGCGGGAGCAACCAGAAACAAAGCAAGCAAACGTGGACCAGAGGATCAGAACAAAAGAAAAGTGTGATTTAAAGCAGAAAAATAGATTTAAAAAGGATAAAGCAGATTTAAAGCATGCATGCATGAAGCTTTTGTGGAGAAAATCAGGAGAGGATAGGATTGATCCTTCCTAAAATTCTTATATATATGTAATGTGATAGGATGTGAGATATATCTGTTTGTGAGGAATTTTGTGAGGTTCAAGATGTAGCCGAGCGTGAGCTCGTTTTAAGGCTGAAATGCCTTAATTTTGTAATAGATTTGTGTGATATATAAGACCTGGGTCTAGTGTTTAAGTTTATGTGCGTTTTATAATTGATTTAATTTAGTGTGTGTATTTTATAAATAAATGGAAATGCCAGCATCAGGTTATTATGGCTCTGTGTATTTCTTAATTTGATGGAATCCATGTATGCTTCTAATTCGGTGAAGGAGGCTAATGTATTGAGAATAGATCTCGTCCGTATTGATTCGCCGCTTCCTCAAAATATCACATCCACTGAGCGCTTGAAACGGGCAATCCAACATAGTCAAGAGAGATTCGAAAAGGTGCAGATCACGTCTTTGGTAATATTGCATGGGGATTTAAGCTCAGATAAGGTGATGCTCGATTCAAATGAAGATCCACGTTAATAACATTAAAGGTTTAAAAGCGCATGAAATGCTTCAGTTTAGGCTTGTGGGCCATAAACCACAAGTCCAAGATGAAGAATTTTTTAAAGAAATTGGGAATTTGGGGAACCCCCAAATTCTCATTTTCATCAGTATGTACTCTGGCTATCACTATATAACCTACCCAACTCCTACTTCTTACCCAATTCATCCAAAAACCTTTGTAACCAAACCATTTCTTTACTAGCCTCTGTAGCAGCAACATACTCTACTTCTATTGTTGAAAGTGCAACAACACTTTGGATTTTTGAAACCAAACTGACAGTTGTTCCACCTAGAGTAAATACATATCCTATAGTGCTCCTCCTGTTATCTCTATCACCTGCCATATCTGCATCAACATATCCCTGTAGAGCAATGTTTGAACCACCAAAGCATAATTCTTGATTTGTGGTACCTCTCAAATACCTGAGAATCCACTTCACTACCATCCAATGTTATTTTCTTGGATTGTTCATGTACCTGCCTACAACTCCCACTGCATGTGCAATATCAGGCCTTGTGCGGACCATTGAGCTTCCAACTACTGATGCATATGGAACTTTAGACATATGAGCCATTTCTTCCTAAGTCTAAGGACACGCCTCCTTACTTAATTTGAAATGGCTAGCCAAAGGTATACCAAATGGTTTTTCATTTTGCATATTAAACCTTTTCAACACCTTTTCTATGTACTCACTTTGAGACAATGTTAATTTTCAATTCTTCCTGTCTCTAGCCAACCAAGGTTGGCAGCACCCAAATCCTCTTGCAAATGAGTTTGCCATGCCTTGTGAGCCACAGTGGATTTCCTGCAATGCTATAGACCTGCGAGGCAGAGTGCGATGTCATCACCATACATGAGAGCGAGATATAATATAGCTGCCATCATTTTGCCTTTCGAGATAAACACAATGGTCAGAGTGACATCTAGACTAACCTTGTTTAGACATAAACCTGTCAAATTTTAGATACCACTGCCTTGGAGCCTGCTTTAAGCCATACAAGCTCTTCTTCAACCTACACACTAGTTTATCCTTCCCTTTTATCTCATATCCTTGTGGCCATTGCATATATATCTCTTCCTCCAAATCCCCATGGAGAAAGGTTGTCTTTACATCTAACTGCTCAAGATGAAAATCT
>APFE031635470.1:165336-176576 GCA_000404065.3 Pinus taeda | reverse complement strand
TAAGTCAAATTTTTTGAGTAAATAAATGTAGAATTTCAATTTTTAATGCATTAAAAATTCGACAGATGAGATTAAAAGAAATCTTGATCCTCATCGACGGTCGAGATTAGTTTGACATGGATCACTCGAATTAGCCGTTGGGAATTTCTCCTTTAAATAGGGTGCTAGAGGTCATTTGAGATGAGATGGGATCGGAGAGTCTGGTGCTAAAGAAAGCTCTCTTGTAGTCATTTTTTGTGCAATCAAAAAAGGCTTTGGGGTTAAAAATCTTGCTGGTGTTACTTTTCTGAAAGTGCTGTAAGATGATTTATGTTTCTGTATAATTTTATTTTTAGCCATTGACTTTAGCTTGATGAAGATTGATTTAGGCACAGGTATCTTGTCTGGTCTTTGGGGTTTGTATGATAGTTTAGATTCTGAAATATAATGGCAGGTATCTCCATTTGATCTGGATTTTACTATTATTTTCTCCCTCTATGTTGATGGTTAATTTTAAGCTGTGCAGGAAATCTTAGTTTTGAGTTTACCGGGCGTTAGGAGAAGTTCTTGGCTGAACCAGCCAACTCCTGGATTGTGTTTTCTGAAAGAGCCCAGCCAGTATTGATCCCGGACTTATCATTTGAAGTTCTTTATGAATGCACGAAGGGTTTTCTGAAATATCTCACATTAAATTTGAATTTTGACAATATTACTGTGATTATTGACAAATCTGGCTGCTTAAGAGTCGAAAATCTGTAGATATTGTAAATTTTTAGCTGGTTTCAGGGTTTTTAGTTTTGTTTCTGGCACATTTCACTTCTCGGTGTTCTGTTTTTTCCATTGCAGGTTGCAGGTATAGATCTTAAAAAATTTTGCAAGGATGTTCTTCAAAAGACCTTCAGGTTTTCTTAAAAGAAAAAATTCAAGGGTTTGTTGAAGCAATCTGTCTGCTAGGGTTTCATTTAAAATTGCTTTCCAGGAATATCAACCAGCAATCTTGCAGTTCAAGGGTTTCAAAATTATTCATTTTCAGATCTGATTTTTTTTTATGAGGGTTTCAAGAAATCTGAAGCAGCACTGATTCAAAAAAAAATTTCAAGTTTTCTGGAAAATATTTTTTAGGTTCTGGTAAATTTTTAATTGGATGCCCAGTAGGGTTTTAGTGCCGCAGAAAATCTTCGAAATTTTTAAAAGCCCAAAGGATTTGTTGCTGCTTCTTTCTACGTTCCACTTGCAAGCATTCTACCAGCAAACTCCTTCACGTCGTTGTCTTTTACCCTACTCACTGTGTCGATTCCCTCCACATACCTGCATTTTTCCTCAACCTGCAATTCGCTCCTACAGTTTCTATCACACGCCCAAACGTTGCAGCTTTCTCCCTCACTTCCACCTGCAAAACCCTCACGTTGTTGCAGTCTCCTCCAGCCATGCTGCTGCAGCACCTGCAAACAAAAGAAAAAAAAAAATCACGCTGCTCCTCCATGCTAAAACCTGCAAACCCAACGCTGCCATTCCATTCTCCTTTGTTGTTCCACGCATTTTTTTTTTCTGCATCCAATACGCAGCCAACTCCATCATTCCAACAGATTTTTTCACTCCTCCAGACGTTGCCTTTCTCCTACGTGAAGCCCTCATCTATTTGCTGCAACCCTGTCAAACTCAGCTCCACGCAGCAGCAACCTTCAACGAGTTCCTCTTGCCCACCGTCCAGCTCTCACGCAAACCTGCACTCAAGCAAACAATAAAAACAAAAGAAAAATATATACGCTCAGTTCATTTTGATTTTCTGTGTTTTAATTTATGGTTCATGTAAGTTAGTATAGCATATTATATAGTTTCATTTCAGTTCACTTAAGTTTTAATTAGATTAGATTTTATTTAGTTAGTTTTTAGTTTTAGATATATTCGAATCATTTATTTTTTTTTTTTTTTTTAGATTTAAAAGTTCTATTTAGATTTTAGACTTTCACTTTTCATATATTTTAGATTTTCGTTTTAAGTTTAGAATTTCAAAAAATCATAAAAAATTAAGAGTTTAGTTTTATTTTTCTTTTAGAAATTAGATTATTATTAGTTTTAGATTTTAAGTTCTGAATCTTTATAAAATTAAAAAAAATCTATTTTCATTAGACTAGCTTTAGTTTCAAGCTTAGTCTTATTTTATTTTTTATAAATTTCATTTAAAATTAAAAAATCAAAAGCATAAAAAAGTTAGTCCTTATTTAGGATTTTGCTCTATAGTTTAGATTTTTAGATTTAATTTTGATTTTGATTTGATTTATATTTAGGTCTGAGTTTTATTTTTAGAATTTAGGTTTAAGTTTTATTTTACTTTAGAATAAATAAAAAAATCAATAAAAGATAATAAAAAATAAAAAATTTCATAAAAGCTTTAAAAAGTTCCATTTTATTTTTATTACATTTTAGTTTAGATTAGATTTTAATTTTTTGTTCTATTTTGATTTCTTTTAACTTAGAATCATAAAAAATATTTTAAAAATTAAAAAAAACAAGAAAAAAATTGCAAAGGCTTAACAAAAAAATTGAAAATTTATTTTTGGCGACTTTTGCAGTTTTTATGTTCCATTTCTCTGTAGCTAAATGCACTTAAATGTTTAGTTAAAGTTAGCTATGTGAAAGTGGTAACTGATCAGCATTTAAATTTTATGATCATTTAAAGCATTTAATTTTTCTTGAAGTTTAATTGCTGGATCATCGTTAAGGCATTGTCAATTTACTAGATATCTTGCATTGCTTAGGTTTGATGATAAATGATTGTTCTACATGGTTTATATTTCTGCAATATTCAATAAATAATCATTTAATCATTAGCTGCTTAAGGCACTAATCTATTAAAATTTAACTTAATAAAATCAATTAAGTGCTTGTTTCCCCTCGTGTCTCCCAACCCAACTGGTCCACAGTTGGTTATCCATTGTCCCATAGGGTCTACCCCCCTTAGCCGCGAGAGACAGGCTTAAACGGAGAGACTGGGGATCAGGGTGACAGCCCCCAGTCTGAGCGTTGTCGTGACAATCTGTGCGACAACAGGACCCTTGGGACATCTCATGAACAAGAGCCAACAGTGGTAGAGGAGAGGGAGTAAGAGGCTCCTAAGGCTGAGTAGGGACATGTTAGTTTTTGTAGCATTGGATGGTGTTCTAGCCTCAAACTTAGTGGAGAGGCTAAAACACAAGATATCCCCAAAATCCAGAAATCATTTCTAGAAATTCCACCTAGAGACAACTCAATTAAATTAATTAATCGATAATTAAATTATGCCTAAGTTTAACTTAAGGAGATCTATCAATTAATAGGAATTAATTGAGAAAGTTGAGAATTCTTTAGAAACTCACATGGATTGACTTAGAGATGATCTCAACCATTAGTTAAGATTTAATCGTGGTCGTTGAAGTGTCAACTGGAGATTATAAGAGGAGGTCAATGGGGTTGACGAAGAACACACTTGGAGAGAGGTTCCTAGGCAGAGGTCCAATGTCTAGCAACTAAGCAAAGAAGAGTTCGAGCTAGAGAGCGGACGCAAAGAAAGTGAGTCCGAAGGAAGATTTCTAGTTCTAGAGAGGCAACAACAAGTGTCAAAGGTATTCCACAAGATGTTATGCAGGGTCTGCATAGAGGCTTCAGCACAATAGTTCGATTTAGTTGGAGAGGAAGTTGATTAAGCTTCCCGAGGCTGGGAAAGTCTTCCAGAGGTTTAAAGATCACTTCCAGCACAAAGATAGGTAGGATGTCTTGATCAGAGGTAGAACAAAGCCACACGTGTGAGGGTCTGCGCAACATTAGCTCAAAAGAGCATGCTATTTACAAAGTAAATACTGAAAATAAACACCAGTGCATGCTCAACATATTACAGATCAACAACTAAAAGAAATAAGAACAAAAACACACCACATGACACCATTATTTTTCGACCAATGTCCTCGGAAAAACCCAATGCGGGAAAACCGGTGCAGCTATCTGAGGGTTTTCTTATTAAGCAATATTAGAGTACAATCTGGGTGCCGAAACTGGCCTACCCAACAAAGAATTTCCTTAGCAGCTATACCTCACAGTTTGAGAGAAATCCCCTGACTGAAACCCCGAAAAATCCTTCCGGTAGCTCCTTAGCACAAAACTGCTCTGCAACCCCAACGTCTGCCCAATCTGGACTGCGTCAGCCCCTCTCTATCTCACGCTAGCCTTGCGTCAGCCTTTCTTGGCCTTGCGTCAGCTCTGGGAGCCTCTACATCAGCTGCGTTGGCCCCTCTGTGCTCTGCGCAGCACTTGGCTACCTTTGTGTGGCCCTATGTGAGCCCTTGTTGGCTCTGTGTCACCCTCCTTGGCTACTATGCTTCTCTCCTGACACAATCTCTGCCTTCTCTATTTCTCTGTACTCAATGCCCCTCAGCTGCTCTCCCAATCACTGATTCTATCTCTCTTAGCAAACCCCACTCTAAAGAATAGAGTCACTAATCATCTGGTGTGTTCTCCAAGTGACCCTCAAACCTCCTCTTATCCTTTTCCTGTTAACATCTCAATGGCCGAGATTAAGTCCCTAATCAACGGCTAAGATTAGATCTAGCTTGATCCATGCCTTTTGGACCACTCTAACCCAGATTCATATTAATACACATTAATATTTTATTTTACCTAAGTTTAGACTTAGGTACACCATTAAAAATATTAATTATTTTAATATCTCCTGATCTGTTTAGAATCTGCCCAAACCCTTTCTGGGTATTGGAGATCTCATGTGCCCCAAACTCTTCACAAAATTTCGTGTCTAGAGCATATCCGATGCTACCCCAAATCAACACTATGGAAGTAAGTTGGTCCCGAATCTCCAGCAACCTGCCGAGGTATAGATCTATCTACTCCACCTTTTGCATCTAATACACTGCAACTGATTCTCTAGTAGCATCTTCCTCGACACAGAAGTGCCTTGATACAATGTCGTCAAGGTGTCCCACATCTCCTTTACAGTGTTCTTCTCGACAATATGTTGAACTACATGATCCCAATGCATCCTCATATCTTTTGTTATCAGTTTGGTCGAATGGGATAGCCATGGTTCTCAAGGCGAAGCCCTTGATGCGATGTCTATCTAGAACAGACAAGATCCTAGCCTTCCACATGACAAAGTTGGATGCCCCGTCCAACCTATCCTGATCCCTCAGTCCATTCATTGCCATATCTGCTCTTCTCCTTGACTCCCTCTAAGTCTCTACTTCCCTCTTGGAAGTTCTCTCCTAGACTCCCTTTGAGTCTTGATTTCCCCATTGGAAATCCTCTCCTCGACTCCCTTTGAGTCTCGATTTCCCTCTGGAAATCCTCCCACCAACTGTCAAACCACTCCTCTTCAATCTCCTTTGCTCCTGCAACACTGATCTAGATTTCTTGGCTAGAAATCCGCCTAGGTAGCGACTCCCTCTACCTTGGTTCTGTCCCCTTGGGTATTGTTTTGCTTTGACAGCAACAACACCCACCAACTTCACAATCCACAATCTACCCATATCTCCCTAGGCCCTAGCAGCTGAAGAAACTGAGCCTCTCAGCTCTGCGCAATCTCGACAAGGTTGAATCGCACCTTTGGCCAACTGCGTCAAGCCTACCTGACTGAGTAGGATGACGTGGCTCTTCGTGAGCCTCTCTTGCCTCTCTTTGCCTCTGCGCTGGTCTCTCTCTAGCTCGAAATGATGACGCAAGCCCTCTGCATCACTCCTTCTCTGCTGCCTTCTGCTTAACAACAACTCTGTCTCTCGCGACAGTTGTTTCGCTGCAAATTTTTTGATTTAGTTGGTGCCTTCATCTCTCCTATGACCTGCAACGCTCTGATACCATGTTTAAATTTCTAAGTTTAACTCGTTAGAAATTCTTCCTACACTATCTGGTTTATTTCACTTACTTGTTTATTCCTTTAACAAGCTATTTAACCATATAAATACTGAAAATAAACACAAATGCAGTGTCAACCGTCTACAGATCATCAATTGAAAGAATAGACAAACACACAAGGGACAACGTTATTTTTTTGTTGATTTGGCGTAGCATCGGATGTGTTCTAGCCATGAAAATTGGTGGAGACGCTAAAGCACATGAGATCTCAAACACCGAGAAATGGTTTGGGCAGAATCTAACTAGTTTGGGAGATATTAAAAGAATTAATATTTTTAATGGAGTCCCTAAGTCTAAACCTAGGGAAAATAAAATATTAATGTGAATTAATATAAAATTGAGTTAGAATGGTCCAAAAGTCATGGATCAAGCTACATCTAATCTTTAGATGTTGATTAGGGACTTAATCTCAGTCGTTGAATCGTCAACGAGAAAAGTATAAGAGGAGGTTTGAGGGTCAATTGGAGAACACACCGAGTTGATCAAGAATTTGATTTTCTAGGGTAGGGCTTGCTGAGGATATCGAAGGAGTGATCAAAGTTGAAGCTGAGGGGAAGTGAATGCAGTAGCAGAGAGGTAGAGATAGTACTGGGAGCATCAACGCAGAAGCCGAGAGAGGGTTGACGCAGAGCCAGCTAGAAGCCACGCAGAAGAAGCCAAAGGCCACACAGAGGCAGTCAGAGGCCACACAGAGCTTGAGGAGGACCAGCATGGGAGACACAGAGGCTCCAAACGCTGACACAGAGCCCCGAGAGGCTAACATTGAGCCAAATAGGCTAACGCTGGGCCAGAGAGGCTGACGCAGACCCTAGAGGCTGACGCTGGGAGATTTCGTGGGGTAGATTGGGGCTGATATCTGTTTCCGACTAAGAGGTACCACTGTCGAGGGCATTCTATGTTGGGTGAGCCATTTCTGGCACCCAAATTGTATTCTAAAGCTGCTTAATAATAAAACCCTCAGATAGTTGCACTGGTTTTCCTGCATAGGGTTTTTCCAGGGACATTAGTCCAAAAATAACGGTGTCACTTGTGTGTTTGTTTTTCCTTCAATTGATGATCTGTATGTGTTGAGACTGTACTTGTACTTATTTTCAGTATTTACATGGTAAATAACTTGTTAATTAACGGAACAAGTAGGAAGAAATAAATCTGAAAGTACAGGAAGGTTTTCTAACAGTTAGACTTAGAAATCCCAATATTTTTGGAGTATCGTCCCCATAAAAATCCAACTTGGGAAAACCGGTGCAACAGTTTTGAGGGTTTTATTATTAAGCAACTTTCTTGAGTACAACTAGGGTGCCAAAATTCCTCACCCAATAGAGATAACTATCTTGCAGTAATACGTCTCTTTGGAAGCAGATATTCAACCAGTCTACTTCACGAAAATCTCTTCGACGCTTCTCTGAAGCTCTGCCTCAACCCTCCTGGCCTCTGCGTCATTTTGAAGCCCCTTGCATCAGCCTTCTGCTGCTCTACGCTGGCTCTCTAGCCCTTTGCGTCACCCATGCAGGCCCTGCTAGCCTCTGCGCAATCACTCTAGCCTTCTGTGTGGCTCATGCTGGCTCTGCGTAGCCTCCTCTGCCTTTGCGCTAGTCCTTCGGGACTATCTCTGCCTCTCTGCTATGCACTCACTGCCCCTCGCTGCAACTCAGATTACTTGTTCGATTTCTCTCAGCGAACCCCGATCCAGAAAATCGAACTGACTGATCAATCTTGGTGTATCTCCAACTGACCCTCAAGCCTCCTCTTATACTTTTCTTATTGAGTCTTCAACCGCTGAGACTAAGTCTCTAATCAACAGCTAAGATTAGATTTGGCTTGATCCATGTCATTTAGAACATTCTCACCTAGTTTAATATTAATACCCATTAATATTATAATTTTCCTAAGTTTAGACTTACGAGCTCCACTAAAAATATTATTTATTTTAATATCTCTCTAACCGGGTGGAATTTCCCCAGACCATTTATGGGTCTTGGAGATCCCATGTGCTTTAGCCTCTGCACCAATTTTCATGGCTAGAGCACATCTAATGCTACCAAAAATCAACAGGATATGCATTCTTGGTCTACTTGGCAAGTGCACACCCTTTACACACTCTATCCCGCTCCACCTAGAAATTTGGAAAACCAGTAACCATCCTCTGCACCATCAAAAGAGTTTTCTAGTTTAGGTGTTCCATCCTCCTCTGCTAAATCTTTCTTTGGATGTCACTCTCATGGCTGAGATCCTTCATCGATTGTCCTCACAACAGATAGAGATCTCTCTCCCTCGTACCGATCACCCACTTCTTGCTAAAATCGCCCCCCTTCGACCCAACAATCACTTCACCTCCCATAAAACTGACCTCCAGTCCTCTATCTTGAATCTTCCATGGTCGAAACTGAAAGGAGATTCTTCTACAAACCTAGTACATATAACACTTCGATCACCTTCGTGATACAACCTAAGTCCATCTGAAACTCGATACTCGAGTGCCCTCGACTACATACTTGGCCTTGTCACCAAGCTCCATATTTACATCTTTGCCCCCCAGTCATACTAGTGAAGAAGTCTCGTGATCCCGTCATGTGACAAAATGTTCCACTGTCCATGAACCAGACACCT
The DNA here is from genome assembly GCA_000404065.3 of Pinus taeda. Lineage (NCBI taxonomy): Eukaryota > Viridiplantae > Streptophyta > Pinopsida > Pinales > Pinaceae > Pinus > Pinus taeda. Next base: position 168,095 of record APFE031635470.1, on the reverse strand, counting down.
CTCATGACAATTCCATAAAGGCAAGATACTACGGCAAAGTTTTTAACGAACTTCTCTGCCATCTCCTCCATCTGCGCAGTAGTTGTTGTAGTAGTCTTACCCTTGCCCTTATTTTTGCTAAGACACTAATTGACACCTCTCGCCCTTATTTTGGCCTTGTCACCAAGCTCCATATTTACATCTTTGCCCCCCCTAGTCATACTAGTGAAGAAGTCTCGTGATCCCTTCATGTGACAAAATGCTCCACTGTCCATGAACCAGACACCTCTCATGACAATTCCATAAAGGAAAGATACTAGGGCAAACTTTTTATCGAACTTCTTTGTCATCTCCTCCATCTGCACAGTAGTTGTTGCAGCAGTCTTACCCTTGCCCTTATTTTTGCTAAGACACTAACTAACAAAATCCCAAACTAATGACAAGCAAAGCATTTAACTTTGTTCATGTCCTTTTCATTCTTTCTCTGTGAAGATGCTTCTCCGCTCCAGTTCTGCTTGGACTTTGCTCTTCCCTTTCTTTTGCTTGTGTAGCAAGAACAACTTTCTCCTTCTCCTCACCGCCCTTTTGCTATCCTTTGGTCAATGAGTTTTCCCATATCTCCTTTTGGGTAAAATTGTCCCATAGCCAACTCAAATCAGGAAGGTGTTGACAAGAAAGAATCCCATCCACAAAAGTGGACCATTGCTTCACACATCCCTTCAAAGAAACTTTTACGAGCTCTGAATCGTGCATAGTTTCCGCCACAGTTGCACGCTCATCACGAGACCACTGGACCCTCATGAGATAGGAAGTCACAGTCTCTAATTTTCTCATTTTGATGATGTTTAAAATTTCTTGTAGCACCATTTTTCTATTCTCATTTGTACTCTAATAAAGACCGATCAGAGCCACACACATTTGTCTACAGGTGTCCTTCCCTGATGTTAGGGTCCCACCCTAACCCCCTTATCTATGTAATGGGACCACGTCATAGTCAAGAGTCAATAAAGCCCATAATAATAATTGTAAGTGGTTAATCCGCAATTAATAACGGAACCACAGTTAGTTGCAAATGGGCCGTAGTATTAGATAGATGGTATTAGTAATACCACGGTATTGGCCCGTGGTATTGCATGTATGAGTCATATATAAAGGATAGAGACTCCCTGCGAGGAGCATCATGTCTTATTTTGTAATCGAGCTCTGCTATATTGGAGGTTGCCCCCTCGAAGAGGCAAGTGAACATTACTTTCTGAATAATAAAATCATTGTTATTCTGTGTTCTGGGTATCTTTTCTTCGCATATTCTATATTTGGGTATCATTTGCAGGTTAAGAGCATAACAGCCACAATCATTGATGGTATCAACTACAAAATCCTATCTCCCAGTGGCCTCTGTGTAATTTTTTCTAGCAGTGAAGACTATGCTCAGGAGTTCCTCAGCCAAGCATAAGTTGTGCCCTGTGTAGTATCGTTAACAAGCCTCCCTCCTTATCACAAAGAATTGTGTAATGCATAGTTACTGGGCCCTATTGCCTAGCTTGTCACTTGTCTTGGGCCCAGTCCATGGATAAAAATGCATCGTCTTAGACTAGGAGGTTTTGTATTTCATGTCATCTCGTCATGAGTGAATTACAGGAACAAGTACATTGTTAGATCATGGTGAGACAATGAAGGAGATGAAGAAGGAGTACAAATTCTAGAAGACTCACTTACAACAGGATGGACAAAAAAGATTATCAAGTACAAGAAAAGGGAGCACATGCATGCAACCGTCTCTCAAGAAAAAATATCATTGAAGACCCTGCATCATCAAGCTATGTGGAGGAGAAGAAAGTGTCATGCGGAAAGAGTTATATTTGCGGACAAATCTAACCTCCCTAGGAGTCTAAGACTCTCTAGTGACAAACAAACCAAACAAGAGCTATCCTTCTCTAAACACACATTATTCTACGAGAATTCAAATGTTTTCGATCTTACCTTAGGTCCAACGCTTGTTGTAGCAGTCCAGCCTTGCTGATCCAGATGAGCTCCTCCTTCACTTTTAGACCTGCATACACTAGCAAAGCAAACGATTACATAACATCTGAATATTCATCATAAAACAAAGCATATTCATCACATAGACCAAGGAGTACATGAAATAATTCATTAACAACAAATCATTGAGAAGAATGGACTTATTTGTATTAAGGAAACAAAAAAGGAACCATTACAACCTGAGCCTTGGTGTTGTGCAAGCTCCTCCCAGGGTCCCACAAGAGATTTCCTCTACTTTGACAAGCTCACCCACTCCCAATATGGCAACAAGGAAGGATAGTGATCTCTCCTCACAAGTCAACAATGGAAGTCCTAATTCCAGCAGCATTTACCCTTTAGAGTGTTCAGCTTTCAACCTCCCCTCCTTTGGCCCAAGGCCTGTATTTATAGTATTCTAGAGGAAGTTATTCAGTTCCAACATCAATGGGATACTCCCTCTTTGGATGGGGTAGCTCCTCTCTTGATGGGATAAGTTCCTCTATCATAGGGATGCATGAACCATCTGGAGGCGCTCAATACACGTCAAACACTCTTCTAGAAGGCTCTAGAAGTGACCACAAGTAACTTTTTAAAGATGAGACTCGCGCCTTTTGACCTTTACAGGGGTACGCACCCAACCTTTGGCTTACAGAGCGTACAAGTACGCAGGTACAGTGTGTTTGGAGTGCGTACACGCAGGCAAGTTAGAGAGAACCTGCGTACCTAGAGATAAACATGTTTTTAAGTGACTTTCTCTCTTT
>APFE031635470.1:142784-165141 GCA_000404065.3 Pinus taeda | reverse complement strand
AAAAATCTATCACTCAGCAACAGCAGAGGCTTGACATGCCACCTTAGCAAGATAGTCTATGTCAACAATGTAATGTCAAGTTGTGTCATGAGTTGTCAAATGCTACATCACTATTATGGGCCATATCTATTGTAAATTGAATGTAATGTAAAGCGGAAGTCCAATGGACACACATGAATATGAAGAGTCATCTTAGTGGAAAATTCATAGGAAGTGGAATAGTCATGAGGGTAGTCCAAGAGTCACAACGGTCAAGGATCACCCTTGGTTATATATACCCCCCTCATTATATGAGCAAGGACATTGCACCTTGGCTCCTCCCACAAAGCACAGAGAATTTCAGTCAATTCTTTGAGGAGAAAATAGTGGCTCCAATGTCCCACTACTCGGGCTAGTGATGTACAATGTAAATATGCATCTTGGAAATTTTTCTTAATACAGAAGCTTGTTCAAGCCAGCATGTTTCCATGCATGACTTGTAGATGTTTGTAAGACTATTATTTGAGAATTTCTAATTCATGTTTGTTTCACATGTACTAAGATAGTTGAAATATTTCAGTTGTTTTAATGCTTACCTTCTTGGGAATGTGTTGTATTGGTTGTCACGACTGTCTCATCCTTGTGGATTACTCTATGGGATGCTAGACAAACCTTTCTCGCTTACTAGTTATAATGACCATCACGTCTATTGTGGACTATTCGACCAAATGGTGGACAAATATTTCCATGTACTTTTCTTTTAATGACTGAGACATCCGTTGTGGATTATTCCACCGGATGTTGGACAAACCTTCCTAATTCGTGTGTGTCTCTTCCTGGGCGGTACTATTACCTCTCACTTAGAGGCTCACCTTTTCCCCCCTTTTTGCAGTAAGAGAACCTAGACTTAGTTACATTGCACACTCACTAGGCACACTCGCCTTGCTTTTCAAAGGTACCAATGTAAAACTCTCATTTGTTGAACAACAAAAGCCGAGGGAAATTTCTAAGTATATGGCAAGTGGACCATCATACTAGATGGGACTCCTACACCAAACGGTGGGAGGTCTAGTTTGGACCTCATATCTGGGAGATCCCCTCAATGTTGGCGCTACCAGGAGTTTATGTTTGATTCTCCCACCGACCCCACTCATCCATTTTCTGGTCAAGGTAGTATAACATTCACTCCCTTTCCCCTACTCACAATTCTGAAGTTGGTAATTTTTCACCTTCCAGACCCAAAGGTGAAATCCTGTACCATCAAATCTAGGTTGTCTATCCCATCACCCGTCAATCTGCAAAAGTAGTTGGACTAATTCTAGGTGTGTACATCCTTCCATAATCTACCCCCATAGGAGTAGTAGTGACATTTGTCGAAGAAGCGATCTTTACCACTCTTGAGGAGCTGACAGAAGTTGTGGAGAAAGAAGAGGACAACCTCTTAATCTCGGGTTTAGGGTTTGTCGGAGGAGGTGGAGGGGAAGGAAATGAAGGAGGAGGATAATAAGAGGAGGAACCAATAGATTCAGAAGAGGAATCCTCAGATTTAGAAGATGAAGAGGAGGAAAACAAAGAGGAAAACATGCAAACCAAAATATGAATTGGATGATTCAAGGCCCATTGGCACTTCTAAGTGTCTTGCACAAGATTCCAAGACACGCGAACAAGCTCTTAATGAAATATGACCTTGACAAGACAGTGAAGGAAGAATATCACTTAGACACTTTGTACCTACATCTACAGACACTCAAGGTACATTACGATGACGTTGTTTGTCGACTGTTTCCATGTACTGGGATGGAAGAATAGCTTTATGGTACCACAACCTTCCTCCAAACTCCATCCAGAATTGGGAGGTATTCAAAAGGATATTTCTTGAAAGTTTTGCTGAAGACAAGACCCCTTCCATGTTACTGAAGAAGTTGGGTAGTCTCAAGATGGATAGAAAGAAAAGGTCAAAGATTTCAATCAGAGGTTCAACCATATTCTGAAAAAGTTCTGAAAGGACACTAAACCTCATGACTCCATCTCTGTCGACTACTACACTTTTTCCCTACCAACCAGTATTGTGCAGTTTGTTAAGTGAGTTGTGAAACCATCATTAATAGAAAATTATGAAGTGCCTATTGCCGTGGAGAAATACCTAAGTGCTATTGGATTCATTGTCGATGATGAACCTACTAAGGACTCCAAAGACACAGCTAATTGGTGTCGACCTCTGTGACCAACATTAAGGAAAAGGAAGCGAGTTATATTGAGAACCTTACTCATCTCATCAAGTCCCTGACTACCTATGTGGATGAACTTAAACATAGGACAAGTGAGACTAATGTGACCAACAGGCCCCCCACGTACCCACAAAAGAAGAATGTAGCTTCTAGTAGTAACAATAGCAGTAGTTGTTGGTCCATGGCAAAGGTACGTTTTATCCTTATATTGGCTTAATTAATCATTCGTCTTTATGTGTTTATCTTCGTTTTAGGAATAAATATAGAAGAAACAATTGTAGAAGTCAGATAAAACTGATCATTAACAAATTGGGTAAATTTATGGATGAAAAACTAACTTTTATATGCAGGAACATGAATTGAACGATTATTGTTCAAACAACAGAACAATAGTGACCAAGAAAGGAAAAGGACAACATCTCGATTACGAATGACAACGAAAGACCAAGAGAACCTCTTTTATTCTGTGATGAAATCAGATTGTTGGTTGCGAAAACCTTAGGATCTCCTGATCCTAAGCATTCACTTTTATTTGTTTGTCTTTCCTAGGTTATATAAAGCTGGCAAGTGAAATGAACAGCTAGTTAGAAAATTCAATATTGTAACTATTCATTTTCGACACAGAGTACTTTCATTACTATGATGTTGTAACTCTATTATCAAGTTTAATGAATAAGACTTTGTTTTACCTATAATCAAATTCTGAGTATCTTTCGGCAATGACTTCTAGAGGCTTTGGGCCCGATCGATAGGATATTTACTGCTTTAATTGTGTCATATTTATTCTTCTCATTGTTACAATTGTTTATTATTGTTAGTTCATGGAATTAGAATTATTTTGATTGCTGTGAGTATTGATTATTACGATTTGCTTTTGTTGTTCAAACTAGATTCTAGATCGCGCTGTGTTTTACATCTGCGTGTTAATCTTTACCGAATTGTTCAAGTTAGTTTAAGCTTTTGATTGTTATTCATTCTGAAGTAGTGTTACCAGAGATCTTAAGATTACAGTTGATTTCTTTCTGTGAGATGTTTGAATAGTTACTTGTTGTTCATTTGCTGTAGCTTTCCTTCATGTTGAACAAATTATTGTCTACACCAGTTAGATTTGCTAAGAGCGATTCCTTTTACTTGCATTCCAATTCAGTTCTCTGCATAATAGATTAAAATAGATTTGAAAATGCTTTAAATATTTCTTTCAGAATTGTTTTGGATTGAACTTTGAGAATTAGATATTAATCAGTACTACGATTCTAAATCATTTCATCATGAATTTTCCTCTAAATTCACTTACATAGACAATGTTGAACACTCTTGAAATTAACAGACTTTCCATGGTTTGATAACTAATGTTAGTATTAAGGTTGCTTTTAATGGTCATCTTAATGCACCAAGATTTTGGCATTGTTGCTGGAGAGAGTGTTTCAAAGTGGTTTCTTTTTTATTTTGCTGTAAAAGAATTGGGTTTTAAAAACGGGAGGTAAGAACTTGTGTAACTAGCAAGTAAAGTGCTTTATCACCAGCCCACTTTTCAGCAAATGCATAGAGGTTAAATAGGAGTAGGGGCTTTTCATGAATGACTAGGAATAAAAAGATAGAAAAATATTAGAACCCCCCACCTAAATCTGCAAAACCCAAGGGATCGGTGAACCTTGGGAGATCAAATTTGATAAACAAAATTGTAAGAAAAGCAGAATCTCAGGCATCAGTAGGACCCTAGACTATATTTGGAAAAATCCCTATTATTATCCCTTAGGCAACAAGCTAACCATCTGCAACCTACGCTGAGATTCATAGCCAAATTGGAGGATCTGAATAGAGCTTCCAGGTTATAGAAAATTTACTTTTTGATCTTTTACAAGAGGGAAAATCATGCAATATAAGAGAAGGAGAGGGAGAAACTAGTGGAACTTCTAAGGTAGACCCACAGTTGTCTAAACTAGGATCTCTTGTGATCCTAGATCTGGGTAGTTCCGCAAAAACATCTCGTATTGAGAATACTCCACTTACTCAAATAACTTCCCCTAGTGTCCCTAAAGAATATTGGTACATTTTTGACCAAATGGCGAATCAACCACCTCAAGGTTAGACCTTAACATTGGAATAACCCATAGTCGACCCAGTAACCAATGCCTCGATGAAAGTTATTCCCTTGCAAAACCTCCCAACCTTTCATGGGATGACCACAGAGGATCCAAATGCCTTCTTATTCGAGTTTGAAGTCCTCTGTAGATCATATGATTACACCATCAATCCTCAAATATTGAAGTTGTTCCCTTCTACTCTAAAAGGAGAAGCTTTGAGGTGGTTCATGGTTTTAGGTGGGCTCACTATTAACTCTTGACACGAAAACTTCTTTCCTCACAAAATATCAAGACTATCGTAGGACTAGGGAATTAAAAGATGAAATATTTAAGATGTCTGCAAAGGATAATGAAACTATAGAGGAATATGTCGAACGGTTCCACTACAATTTTTAGAGATCCCCTCACTCCAAATTACCAAAAGAAGTCATGAAAGGCAACTTAATCAAAGGAATGAATGAAGAATGGATAGAAACTCTAAATTTGATGGGGAAGGGAAACATTTATCAAGAGGATTATGATGAAATAGTTTGCTTGTGTATCAGGTGTTCGCGAGGTAGCGCATGCACCAGGTCAGGGAGCCGAGATCTTATGACTAGAGGAAGCAAACCCCACAGTGGAGGCATAACAAGTATGGAAATCGATAACCTCCTGGAGGACTTCACTATAGACATCTTGGGCACCCTTACAATGCAGTTGGATGTCTTGCAGGCCAAACAGAAACAAGCCTTAGCATAATAGAATTTGGATATTTTTTGCCCACGTTGCTAGAAGAAGCACAGCCAATGGGAGTGTCCATTGGACATGGTCCAAACATGCACTATCTACACCAAGGACCATGCCACTGAGCAGTGTCCATCAATTCTAGGGCTAAAAGTAGTTTTTAAAGAAGCAGAAGAAGATACAGAAACAATATACTTAATGAACCAACATCGAGAGTGGCAAGGCTGACCCACAGGTATGTCACAAGACACATCTTAGTTCTTTCCTTCTTCATCATTTAATCAGAAGCAGAAATCTGAAGCAGAGTGGCAAGGTCAATCACCTTTCCCGAATTGGCAGTCCCAACCATTTCCTATGTCACCTTGGCCAACTCAGTCCTTTCTAGGTAATGGTTGGTCAATTCTCCTTTTAATCCTTTTTGGAAAAGTAATCCATATCTATCACAATGGCCTCCCTCTACTTCACAAAATTCAAATTGGTCTTTGAATTGGCAACGACCTCTAGGGATAACTAATATGCCTATGGGGACAGGTCCTCAGCCTCAACCTACATTATCAGCCCCATGTCCATTACAGCAAAATACTCAACCCCTTATGCGTCCCCAACTACCATCTCAACCGATTCCAAACCCCAATAATAGGCTGGTTCAACTGACGCAAATTGTTGAAAACTCAGACTATGAGACTGAAAAAAAACAATGCAATGAACTTAGACTAAGGTCAGGACACATTTTCACTCCTGAGGAAGACATAGACCAACCAAAAATTGAGTTAGACACCCCCCCTATACATACACCATCGACTGTGACTAACACAAAAATAAAGCAAGGAGAAGACACAATTGAGCATAAAGATCCTGTAAAGCTCATAGTTACTTCTCCGTTGTTCCCCGAAAGATTAACAATACCTCAACCAGTTGTTTATCCAGACTTTGATCTCTAGGGGAACTGAAAAATCTCTGCATTAAAATTCCTCTCCTCCAGACCATCCAAGATATTCCTATTTATGCTAAAACAATTAAAGAACTATGTGTGAAAAATCCTGTGAGGAAAGTAAAGGCTCCACTCACTATTCATGTTGTAGGGACCTTGTTTGATTTGCTCTTGGATGGGGAAACACAGATAAAATATGAATATCCTGGGAATCCCATAGTTACAATCCAAATATATGGCCGCTTATTTCAAAACACATTAGTTTACTTGGGTGGAGCCATTAACATCTTAACTGCGGAAACCTGTAAGACACTTGGTATCACAGCTATGGAACAAACCACCACCCTGCTAGAACTTGCTGATCGTTCAGTGGTAAGACGAGAGGGAACCTTATAGGATATTACGATTTCTATTGATTCATGGGAGTACCCAGTAGATTTTCTCGTCATAAACCTAGAAGGTCGATTAGATGAGCACCCTTTAATTTTGGGTCGACCTTGGCTGGGAATAGCTAATGCATACATAGGTTGCCGAGAGGGAAGCATAACCATTGTTAAGGGGGACACTATAAAAAATCTTGTTTTATATCCTCCTTCCAAACCAATTGTAAAAATACATAAACAACCACCCTCATACCTGGAAGAAATCATTCGTTTACCACTTACAGTAGCAGAGGCACTTGAGTTCAAGAATTAGACTGAAGATGATGTAATCAATAACTTTATTAATCAGCCAGCCACTATGAATAATGTCAAATTTCAAATTTTAAAAGAAATTCTTGACAATGAAGCCTTGAAAGACCCTTTGAAAGATACTAATGATCAGCATATCCAAACGACTGTTGTTCATGACAACAAGCCCATTGAAATTGAACTAGGCAAGATTTTAAACATTAACGATAGTCTAGACAGTGACCAACAACAAAAGCTCATTCAAGCTCTGCAAAAATATAAAGGGGATTTTTCTTGGGACTATCCAGAAATGAAGGGCATAGATCCACAGTTATGTACACATCACATCTACGCCGAAAAATATACTTGTCTTATTCTGCAACCTCAGCGGAGATTGAATCCACATCTCAAAGATATTGTAAAAGAATAGCTATAGAAGTTGCTGGATGTGAGTTTCATTTATCCCATTTCAAATAGAAAGTGGGTCTCTTTGTTGCTAGTTGTTCCCAAGAAAAACGCGAAGTGGCACATCTATGTGGATTATCGAGAATTAAACAAGGCCGAACAGAAAGATCACTTCCCTCTTCAATTTATTGATCAAGTCCTTGATACACGGGTAGGAAAACAATTATTTTCCTTTCTGGATGGCTTCAGCTGCTACAATCAAATCCAAACTTCCCCTGAAGACCAAGACAAAACCACCTTTACCTATCCGTGGGGTACATTTGCTTACAGAGTGTTACCATGTGGCTTATGCAATGCCCCAGCTACGTTTCAGAGGGCCATACTCAGTATTTGTGTTGATATAATAAATGAAGGACTTGAAGTTTACATGGATGACTTTACCCTGTATGGGGATGCCTTTGATCAAGTGCTACAGACATTAGAGAAGGTTTTGGAATGATGCATCGCCACCAAGCTATGTTTAAGTAATGTCAAGTGTCACATGATGATGACAGAAGGCATAATCCTAGAACACTACATTTCTGTAGCTGGGATACAGGTAGATCCAACAAATATACAAGTATTCTCCTACTACCCACACCTTGTATTTAGATGGAGGTGTGTAGATTCCTTGGATATGCAGGTTATTATCGCAGGTTTATCAAAACAAAATCACAAATTGTTGTGCCTTTGTATGCTTTAACAGGAAATGTTGACTTTAAATGGTCTGATAAATGTGACACATCATTTATAGACTTGAAGAAATTAGTTTCGATGATCCAGTATTGCGTGGACCCAACTAGGAGCTTCCCTTTCACATCTCTACAGATGCATCAGATGCAACAATAGGTGCAGTCCTCAGCCAAGAGGAGGACTGAAAACCTTATGCTATTTATTTTATCAACAAAAATCTTATTGTTGCTTAACTTAATTATACAGTAACAGAAAAGGAATTTTTAGCTGCGATTTATGCCATAAACAGATTTAGACATTATATATCTGGCTATCAAGTTTTATGTATAATGATCGTTCCACCATTAGGTATTTAGCTAAAAAACCCATTAGAATTGGTCAAGTGACTCGTTGGTTGTTACTTTTGCAGGATTTTGATATCACCATTAAAGACCGTCTAGGGAAGGAAAACCCAGTCACGATTTTTTGACTCGGGTTCCGAAGATAAATGATCTGTTGGTAGTAGATGACCAATTTCCAGACGAACATTTGTGTGTCATAGCAGTTAGCATGCCATGTGTAGATGCAGCAAATTATCTGGTGGTATGAAAGATGCCCAAACACTTGACATCAAGGGAAAGGAAATAGATTGTCCAGCACAACGCTCAATTTTCTGGGATTGGGGGATACCTTTTTCATACAAGGTCTGATATGTGCATACACAAATGCATTCATGAAGATGAAATCTACAATATAATGAAGGTTTGCCATGACGAGACCTGCGGAGGACATTTCATAGATCGCAAAACTGGGCATAAGATACTACAAATGGGCAATTATTGGCCCACTATTTTTAAAGACGCTAAGAAATATGTCCAAGCTTGTGATAGCTACCAAAGGATGGGTTGTCCTGGTCAATCTGACGAAATGTCGTTGCAACACCAATTGGTAATAGAAACTTTCGAACAATGGGCATTGGATTTTGTTGGCCCATTTTATCCACCATCAAACCAAAAGGCCTACATACTAGTTGCTACAGACTATGTAACAAAGTGGGTAGAAACATTAGATTTTCCAAGAGCTATAGAAGAAGCCATAATCAATTTACTTTTTTGGTTATTTGTGCAGTATGGTTTACCTAGGGAAGTGATAACAGATGGAGGGGGGCAATTTGTAGGACATAAGATTACAACCATTGTATGGAACCACCACATCAAACATAGTCACTTACCCATATCACTTGCAGGCGATTGGGCAGGTTGAAAGCATCAATAAGGTCTTCGAAGAAATTTTGACCAAGATAGTTTTGACACATCAGCGAGACTAGGCTACTAGACTGCCAGAGGCCTGGTGGGCCTATCACATAACTAGGCAAAATACTACTAGATATTCTTTGTACCAACTTGTATTTGGAAAAGAACCTATCTTTCCTATTGAATTTGAAATAAAGGCTCTCATAACAGCCTAGGAAGCGGGGTTGGATCTAATGGAGTCCCAAACTAAATGACTTCAACAAATAAATGAATTGGATGAGGCTCGACTACTTTCTCTACAACACACTACAATTATTCAGCAGCAAAGGGCAAAGTGGCATGACATTCTTATTAAAAAGAAGATGTTTAAGAAAGGAGACTGGACGCTCCTCTATGATTCCATATTCCAAGACTTTCTGGGCAAGTTACAGACAAGGTGGCTTGGCCCTTATGAAATTCAAGAGGTACACAACAATGACACTCTCACTCTAACTACCATTGATGAGTCTGGCCATTCTTTCCAGGTGAATGGACATTAGGTGTGTCTTTATCATAAACCACTCACCAAAGAGTCTTTCCAACAGGTACGTGATGATCCAACTATACAAATTTTAGCTGCAGGGAGTGATGACCTGACAACTTTACTTTCATAAAAATTTATCTTTCTTCAGCTGTAAATAATGTATATATTCTTTTTATGGTTGGTTGCAATGTAGTTTAGGCATCACTATGTAAATACGAGGATTTCTCTTGTATTTTTTGGGTGTGTTTAATAATTGTTGTTCAATCAACTAAATAGTTGTTGTTTAGCCAATTGAACAGTTGCTGTTCAAACAAATGACCATCTCCAAATTTTCCCTTTTGCATTTTTTTTGTTCAATCAATTGGACAACATAGATTTGTTTTTTTGTTTTGTTGTTCAATCAATTGAACAACTATTGTTCGGTAGAATGAACAACTGTGATTTGTTTTTTGCTGCTCCATCACCCATCATTATTTTTTCCACTTTTCTCTCCCATGTTTTCTTAGTAAAACCATTTGTTGGATTTGGAATTTATACTTGAGATAAAAGAAAAAAAGTAATATTAATACCAATATGACTTGTACAACCTTTGATGGTCATATTTATTTCGAAACTGACCTGGTTCATCTATATAATGACTGGTTGAATATATTCTCTTTGGACATATCATAAAATGATTTACTATCTTAATACCATGTTGTTTTATCTTTTACACTTTAAATTGATAATTCCCTTTGGTATGATGATATAGGGATAAAAGAATAAGTTTCATTGACATTTTTTTTACTTCTCATGCCATCCCTAACTCTTAAGGAGTAAATGAGCCTCCCTTCCTTTACAATAAAAATATGAAAATATGGAAATATGAAAATATGAAAATGCAACACACATCTTCTTAAAGAGGATAGGGGGTCTCAACACAAGCCAGCCTACCATGCTCATAAGGGTGTAACAAGTGACATTCCATTATGGCTACCACCCCAGGGTTGACCTTCTTGATAGTCAAAACTATCAGAAGGACATGAGGTCTCATCACAAGTCAGCCTGATCACTTTGTTATATCCTGGTGAATGGCACTATGATTATCTAGTTACCATGCTAGCATAGTGGTCTCTTTATAGAAATGAAAAGAAAAATCATCTAAATACTAAAAGGAGGACTCTGGCTCATTTTTGGGGTTAAAAAAAAACCCTGTTGAGGCTATGAACGGCTACTAGCAACAGTGGCTCTACTTGTGGTATTGAAGTGATATATTACATTGCCAAATATTCCTTATCCTATTACTTACTATTGACTTATTTCTAAAGGTGAATTTACGATTTGAACAATATTTATAGCTAAATTAACCAACATGCATGGTAAACTATATCTTTATATGCATTATATCATTATTGTTCAATCAGTCGATACCAATAGGCATTAAAATTTATTGTCGGTCAAGCATTTGTCACCTTTTCCACCTAAGGCAAATATATCTTCACATAATTATCTAGTCTCTGTTTTATTCCTTTTACGGGCATTTCAAATCTTTTGACCTATACTTCTCTAACTGTTTTTGTCATATTTATGCCGCTTTTATTGTTGTCCGGTTGCATTTATGAATTCCGAGCCCCTTTCCCTTTTTCCCATTCTTCGTGGTCATGGATGACCTTTTCTGATTGGAGGGGGGATGGTCTGCATTATGGATAGCATGTGTAATGATTATTAAACTACTTTTTGATTGGAGGGGGGAGGGACTGCATTATGAATGAGCATGTGTAATAATTATTAAACTATTTTTTGATTGGAGGGGGAAGGTAAACATTATGGATAGCATGCGAATTAATTATTAAGCCGCGCCAAAAACTGTTGATGAGACAAACAACACAATTGCCTTCAATATTAATTCTAAAACAATGTCACTACTTTGTTAATAAATTTAATGTTTTGTATATGGTTTACGGTGTTGTTCTGTTGAAGCCCCGAAAATCGGGTCGACAACAAGGGGGATACCCACCCAGTCCGGACCTTGGTTGGCAGCTCCTTATCCGTTGGGTATAGCGGGTCCGACTGGGGACAACGGGACCAGTTTCCCGATCTGGGGTGTGTGTGTGTGTATAGAGTTGAATAATGCTGATCTAAGAGTACTTTTAAGCTAATCTAATTCAGATTCTTTAACTTTACTCTATGCTATTGTAATCTAGTGAGAAACAACACATCAAATCTATTCTAACCTGGGATGTATATCTTCCATTATGCGATCTAAAAAGATTTCAAACAATAACTGGTAATAAAGATCATTCAACTATTATAAGAATAGAAATCATTAAAGATAAACCACTTTGCATAAGAAGTTAGGCAAAACAGTTGTGAACAGCATATCGCATAATAAGCTATTCATATGTCAAACATAAACAATATGACTCCACCGTACAAAAGTGCCAAATGATAACCCATACATTCATGCAATAACATATAAACAACTGAGACTGTAAATCACTTAAAGAACATAAGCAGAAATCGTCAAGAGATAAAAGTACCATTTATGACTAATTCTACCCATAAGCTTCAAGCAAAAACGATCAACCTCTAATTGTTCTAAAATCTACCAAGAGTACAAAAGTGCAACATCAGTAGCAGATTATCAAAATGCAAGTAAAAATAAATCTCGATCCATCCATCCATCAAAACCTCCTCTGAGGGTGCAGAAGTGCATGTTCTGAGGATAAGTTTTTGACAAATCTCTGGACCCTTCTCTAAATGCATGAGAAGGGTTAAAATACTACTTCCTAATTCTAATAATAGTGTTTTTACAAAATTATAGGATACGGTTCTCAAATGACCGTCCTTTTTCTAATCTAAATAAAAAGAAACAACAAACTACTAAAAATAAGCTACTTCTGAATCTGGTCCTTAAAATTGCAAGTGTTCATCATGGATTTGAGAAGAGTCGGTTGGCCGACTTCTGCGCTGAGCTGGGCTGCGAAAACGGAATCTATGAGAGCTGGCACTACTTTCTCTGCTGAGTTTATGATGCATTTCACAGTCATCCACTGACTGTGTGGCTTGACTAAGTATGCCCAGTAACACTCCCAATTCAATTTGTTTAATGTCTGGATCGCCTTTCCCTTTTCTTGCGCCTTCTGTTTCCATTTTGCCTCCATTCGTGACTTGTCTGGTAGGTATCCTGGGGTGGTTTCTGTGATTAAGTTGGCTCTGTGTAAATTTTCATTTACATAGTCTATAAGAACGCTCGCCTGTGTCGCCGCTGTCTCTGCTGCCTATTCTGCCTGCCTGATTTGATCGTCCCATTTGTTAAAGAGCAATTCTTTATGGCTTTCGTTTATTCTGGGTACATTTGCTCTCTTCCCTTCCTCTCCATCTTGCCATGCTAGGTACTCTGTCACTCGTCTGTCAACCTGGTCATAGTCACTTCACAAGTCTGTCACTTGATTGGTAATTTTATCACTCAGCTCGCAATAGTGACCCCACTGCGATATTTTGCGTCCTAACTCTTCATGTTGCTGCAGAAGTTGTTCATTTAAGCTAGTAGACTCCGAAACAAATTCGGCAAGCTTGGGCTCGTCCTTGTGTATTCCTTGTAAAGCTTGCAACTGCTTTCCTTTTTCGTCTAGGCTTCTTTGATAGCTTATCTGCATTTGATGAAAGTCCTCTTGTAGTTTCTCGAGTTGTTTGGACGCCTCAATGCTAGCATTGGCTTGTTGTAGCTGTTGTTGTAGTTGATGTATTTGATTTTCCTGTTCCCTTAATAGTTGCTGAACTTCCGACGCCTTGTCGATAGTCGCAGAAGCATATGCTCCTGCGATCTGAAACAACTTCGTGAGATTTTCTGTCGGGTTGTTGTTAGGGTCTTTCCATAGGACGTCTAATTGTTCAGCGTCCTGTGACAGCGTATTCTCTAGCTTTCTCTTCTTTCTTTGTCTCCTCACCACCGCTTTATGTTGAGGACTATAGAATACATCCAGTGGGGGAATTTCCTCTACACTAAGTAGAAGCTTAGAAGGCGGAGCGATATGACTGTGCTCCGTTTCTGAGACACTACCGACCATGGTTGAAACCATTTCCTGTGTTACCTGTGCATCGCTCATAGGTGTTCTTGGGACTTGCCCTTCAAGGCTGATTAGCTCGTTGAAGTTTTCCCATTCTTTGTCCAGCTCTATTGTGACAAGTGGCGATTTAATGATGGGAGGAGGGACATCTCTTGGTGGGGAGGCGATAACTTGCTGTTGCGACATTGCGCTTGACTGAGCTATATCCTTTGCTGTTTCTTCGCCTTTTCCTTGGTCGCTTGCAGACTTTTTAGAACGTTCAGGCGTTCCTTGGGCAGCGTCAGATTTGGATTTGGAAGTACTGGAGTTTCCGCTGAGGCTGACACTGGGAGTAGGCTCTCTGGCGAGCAGTCACAGCTTTTCTAGAGGCACACTGGCTAGCCTTCTTTCTCTGAATAACAAAAATCTTTGGAAGTCATCCGGGGATAACCTCGACCGAGCTTCTCACAAAACTTCCTGGAGTGAACTTTTACTTTGAAACAAATCATCAAATAAATCTTTCTTTCCAACGAACACTTTTATTCTGACACTTATAGTGAAATCATGAGCAACATTATTTAGGTCAAAAGGCCGAGCGGGGAATTTAAATAATTGTAGAGACGTCACATTCTCTACTTTGGTGAAAGCGTGTCCTACATCGAACAATGAGAAGGCCCCACAAGCTACAGGAAACTGAGGCCATATGGCCTTCTTCTTGTCTTTAAGCTCTTTAGTCAGGCCACCTTCTGAGCAAGTCTAATAGGCAATTTCCCTAGCCAAAAGTTTGTCAGGGACATATAGAGGTAGGACATGTGGAGGTACAGTGCTCCCAAACACTCTAATATAAGTGAACCATTCTTCCCCGAACCATCTTGCGATGGGGATGATGTCTATTTGCGCTTCGAGTGAGCACCTTGGGGGTTCTTCATCATACATCATCCTATATAGGGGTAAGATAAGCCCGTGGCAAATCCGATAGAAGTGAGGGGCGAACTAGGAATCCCATAACACTTTATGATAAACATGAATAGGTGACGGGTCCTGGGTAGTCCATTTCCAACCCAGTTGGGAATTTAGATACATAGCAAATAGAATCCATAATATAAGCAGATAGATAAAAAGGAGGATAGACCCTTTGAGACAAGGATCTCTTAGACCGGTAATTCATAACAACAGTGTATAGATTATCAGAGAATATCTTAGCCCAATCCACAAGATCGACGTTTGTGGCAGCGTCTATGAGTGGTAGCCATTCAGACAAAAATTTATTTATGTCTGGCATCCCAAACAGCCTGCAAAGCATGGCCGTGGCAAAACAATACGGAGATGTGAGGGAACCAGTGCTGTACATACCGTTTTTGTCCCTCTTTAGCGGCTCCTCTCTTCTGGTCCATTCTTTAGTGGTTTCTGCCAGATTTGGGTTCTCTGCTGTGAATTTCTTGACAAATTGTGTATTGTAGGTCGTCTGAGGCTCAAGAATATGATACATAAGCTTTAAGTCTTGCGCGGCGAATGATCCTATGAGCCCATGCCCTTGAGCCTTGAACTGTCTGCCTTGTAACTCTGCATTGTCAAGAATCCATCTGATCATATCTGTATACGGCAAAATCTTGGGTCTAGCTGCTATTTGGTGAAGAAATGAACATGCCAGCTCTTCTAAGGTTGCCTCGGAAGATTTTTGTGATCCCGTGGCGCTATCAACCTTCATTACTCTAGGATTTTCTTCCTCCAGCAGCCTATACATGCCTTCCCAGGTCGAAATTCCTGCGTCCATGTTGCATGTAGTGTCTGTGTACAAGGGTGCCATCTCCTTTGTCTTTTCTTTCGTCTCGGAGCCTTGGGCTTTATGTTTCTTTCCCATTTTGCTCCTGCGCTCGGCTTTTGAATCTTCTTATCTCTTAGTTCCTGCAGATTACAAGCGAAGTGGAAATGACTGATTGAGAAAGGTGATGGGAGAGTTTTAAATGCAACCGATATACCAAATATGCCACCTTACGTGAAATAATTCTTTAGAAAAGCACGCGTCTTCATTTCATTAAATAACTGACAACTAATCCATTTACTATCATTAAGAACGCATGATTTGGGGTCAGATTATGGTAAGTGGCTTTTCTTTGAATGGCGTGCCCGAAGGATTCGCGATTAAATGATTCATGATTTGCTTACGTTACATTGAAGATCGTGTTATCACAAGGCGTGCTAATCGCAAATCGCCAGATCGCAGACTGCACCATCGCGGCGATCGCAATATCGCATATCGCAACATCGCGGGTCGTAGGAGTTTGATGTTTGTTAAGCATTGCCAGTTTATTTCTGCGATGTGCGATCTTGCGATCGGTGTTATCGCAGATCGGCGGATTTTGAGGTTTTTCCTTATGAACATTACTTACTGTGATGCGACGTTAGGCTTAACATGGGGGGCCTTGTGCATTAATGCAATTTTTTAAAGACCTTTACCTTATCGTAGACTTAGGTTAAAATATTCGAAAGACCTCCCTAAGCTTACGATGGTAGCTTTATTTTGAAGAAGGAAGACTTGATTTTTCTCAAAATTAAACTAGGGGTCCCCATTCATTTAGCATTTTGGACAAACACTTAAATGAAAAAAGGGGGGGTTGTTGCTGGCCACAACAATTGGCGATTCACTTGGGAGAACCAGTTATCTCTGACCTTCTTTTGACGTTTTCCAAACTTCTTAAAGTAATAAAAAAATTTCTCAGAAAACTTAAACTTTATTATAGAAAGATAAAAATATTATACTCCAAACTATCAATGATATTTCGTTTCAACTCCTTTCTATTTACTTGTATTCTTAGATTGTTCTTGCATTTACACCAGGCCTTACTTGGTCTTTTAAAATAAAAATTAAAATAAAGTGTTCCCTGTATAGCAGTCCTTTTCAAATATACTTCTTTGTCGCAGGTAGAGCCTCTGCTGCCAGCAGGCATCCATAGCCTCGACAGGGTTACCTATTAACCAGTAATGATCCTTTATCCTGCCTAAGTGTTTACAACTATTCAGAGAAAAACCCATTTTTGACACTTTTTCTTTTTTATTCTCTAAAGAACAATGTCTTGGTTTGGTGGCCGAATTATGACACAGTCATTCACTTGATTTATACTTTTGCTGAACAAGCTGGCTCGTGATGAAACCCCTTGTCTTTTGATTGCAACAATCTTGAGTCGTTGCCCTGTTTTGGTGGACAGTTTTGCAAAGTCAGCAAGTTATAATATCTGTGATGATGATAAGTCGGCTCGTGATGAGACCTCTTATTCTTTGAGATATAGTGTTTTCATTGGATTGTTTCCCTGAATGCTTTGATTTCCTTTAGCAGGGAGGAAGTCAATTTTCTTTCCTTAAGAAAGTTCTGGACGACAATAATAGAGCTTCTTTGGTAATCGTTGTTTCTACAGGGACTCCTCATTTTGTCATTGATGCCTTTCATTGTACTGACGTAAAACAATTACTTCGATAAGATTGCTTTCTTCAATTTTTGTGGAGTTGAAACTAATATCATATCTGGATTAAAGTTCTATTGATAATAAAGATCAAGTTTCAAAGAAAAATATTTGTCATTCATAGAAGAAGAAGTTCAAAATCTTGATGGAGAAAAAGGCGTCTTTTGTAAACGTCAAATGCTGTTGATCAAAGCAAGTTTTATTTATAGAAAAGAATACTTAACGAAGTGAGAAGCAGACATTCCCTAGGGTTGTGTAGACAATAGGGATAATCTCTTCTCTTATTTTGTCTATCAACTATTCAAAAGTAAACCTAACTACCTAACTAAACTACTCCTAATCCTACTCTAACTATATACAAAAATTTGACTAGGTGAAATGATATTTCCAATGGAGCCACCTTCTGATTTTTATTCCTACCCGTATGCAACTTTCCAACGTCAGTGTTAAGAATGGAACTTTTCTTGGACTGTTAACGTTGGATGTGGAATAAGAATGTATAACTTCAGTTGGAATTTTGTCCGAAATTTCTTTCTCGCAAAAACTTCCTTCCAACTGGATATCTATTGGATCATAAAAATAAGGATGAAGTCCCGTTATAACTTGATGATCTTGTAATAGAGGAAGTTCTGTACTTCCTTGACACAGTTTAGCTTTCCAAAATGGTAGCTTGTCTTTTGGATGTTCTTTGACAAGGTGCTCGACATACCAGAATAATCTATCAAAAAACTGAAAATTTAAAACGCAATCCAATTTTGTACAAAATGAGTGCAAGTGAGAAAAGAAATGATTATCTGTACAAATAAAATTACAGCACAATTGGGATAAGCTTGTAAAATTTTGTTGTTCACAAGAACTGGCCAGGTCTTGTGAATCAGAAGATAAATTATGATTGTGAACAGGCATGGGGGTTTCTTCATGATATGAATCATAGATCGGGATATTGTTTTGGTCAGCAAAATCAGGCAAATGATCTTTGGCTTTGAAATGAGGATTGAATGATATGTTTTCCGAATTAGAATATCTCTCATTGTTTGATCTTTGATGGGTTACTTGAAATAGATCAATAACATCATCGTTGGCAAAGTAACCATCATAACTAATTTTACCAGTTTCCCTAGATTCTTCCTTTTGGTCATATAATTTCAAACAAGGTGATTCGAGTGATCCTTGTTTGGAAGCAATCAAAGGATGTTCTATAGTTATCTCTTTATTTTGAAAATCTAACGATGACTTATTTGAATTATCCTCTATGTTTTTTGAAATATCTTTAATATTGAGAGGGTTAAAGTTATCATCATTAAAAACATCAGGATAAAGAGAGAAGTGTGATTCTGAAGCAACACATTTAAAACTATCATCATGTAACAATTTTCGTTCATCAGATTCAACATAGACATCGAGTTTTAGATCATACCTTTGTATACTGATGCTTTTTGAAAGATAAATAGTTTGCTGTTCTAACCTTGGCATCCGCATTTGTTGACTTGCAATGATATTATCTGACCTTGTATCAAATTCATCTCCTGGTTCCAAGGCAGGCTTACCTCCAACGTCCTTGCTTTTGTCTTCTTGTATTAGAGTATGGATAACTCCTAGGCTTTGAGGGCTTTCTTCATTATGAGCGATTTGTTTATTCAAATTGGAGTTCTCGTTCATATTAGAAAGAAATGAGACAAAACTCAAACTAATTCTGCTTGATCAGATATAGGAGGTAGGGAATGCTCAGCATAATCTAAAGATTCTTCATCTATGAGTTCACTTTCAAGATCGTACTTTAGACAATCAAGATGAAATCGCATATTAAAATCCCTAATAGATTCATCTTTTTTCCGAAGATAGTCAATTTCATCGTATACCTGGTCATAGTCATAATAATCAAATTCAAAAATGAAAATCTTGACGAATTGGTCCCAGCTATGAATTGATGGAACTGGGAGGTTTCTGCACCATTTTCTAGCTTCCGCCGTGAATGTAAGAGTAAAAATTCTGGATAAAACGCCTAAATCAATTCTTTGAATATCATAACTTGAAAATTTTTGAATAAATTGAAGAGCATGATTAAAAGCAGAAGAGTTATTCTTACCATTGAATTTTACCTGAGACAAGAGTCTTACCACTTCAGGTGGAGTATTGGAAGAGGTAGGAACATGGATGCAACTCCAAATGGGAAGTTTGTGAGCAGCCATCCAGATTCAAATATTACGATTTGAAAATCATTCCAATAGACCCTATGCTCAGGCCCTCCTTCTAGCGCCAAATATGTTGAAGCCCCGAAAATCGGGTCGACAACAAGGGGGATACCCACCCGGTCCGGACATTGGTTGGAAACTCCTTATTTGTTTGGTATAGCGGGTCCGACTGGGGATAACGGGACCAGTTTCCCGATCTGGGGTGTGTGTGTGTGTATGGAGTTGAATAATGCTGATCTAAGAGTACTTTTAAGCTAATCTAATTCAGATTATTTAACTTTACTCTATGCTATTGTAATCTAGTGAGAAACAACACATCAAATCTATTCTAACCTAGGATGTATATCTTCCATTATGCGATCTAAAAAGATTTCGAACAATAACTGGTAATAAAGATCATTCAGCTATTATAAGAATAGAAATCATTAAAGATAAACCACTTTGCATAAGAAGTTAGGCAAAACAGTTGTGAACAGCATATCGCATAATAAGCTATTCATATGTCAAACATAAAAAATATGACTCCACCGTACAAAAGTGCCAAATGATAACCCATACATTCATGCAATAACATATAAACAACTGAAACTGTAAATCACTTAAAGAATATAAGCAGGAATTGCCAAGAGATAAAATTACCATTTATGACTAATTCTACCCATAAGCTTTAAGCAAAAACGATCTATCTCTACTTGTTCTAAAATCTACCAAGAGTACAGAAGTGCAACATCGAGTAGAGGATTATTCAAAATGCAAAGTAAAAATAGAATCTCGAAATCCATCCAGTTCCATCAAAAACCTTCCTCTAGGGTTGCAGAAGTGCATCGTTTCTGACGGATAAGTTTTTGACAAATCCTCTTGGAACCCTTCTCAAATGCATGAGGAAGGGTAAAATACTACTTCCTGAATTCTAATATATAGTTGGTTACAAATTATAGGGATACGGTTCTCAAAATTGACCGTCCTTTTTCTAATCTAATAAAAAGAAAACAACAAGCTACTAAAAATAAGCTACTTCTGAATTTGGTCCTTAAAACTGCAAGTTTTCATCATGGATTTGAGAAGAGTCGGTTGGCCGACTTCTGCGCTGAGCTGGGCTGCAAAAACGGAATCTATGAGAGCTGGCACTACTTTCTCGGCTGAGTTTATGATGCATTTCATAGTCATCCACTGACTGTGTGGCTTGACTAAGTATGCCCAGTAACACTCCCAATTCAATCTATTTAATGCCTGGATCGCCTTTCCCTTTTCTTGCGCCTTCTGTTTCCATTTTGCCTCCATTCGTGACTTGTCTGGTAGGTATCCCGGGGTGGTTTCTGTGATTAAGTTGGCTTTGTGTAAATTTTCATTTACACAGTCTATAAGAATGCTCGCCTATGTCGCCGCTGTTTCTGCTACCTGTTCTGCCTGCCTGATTTGACCGTCCCATTTGTTAAAGAGCAATTCTTTATGGCTTTCATTTATTCTGGGTGCATTTGCTCTCTTCCCTTCCTCTACATCTTGCCATGCTAGGTACTCTGTCACTCGTCTGTCAACATGGTCGTAGTCAGTTCGCAAGTCTGTCACTTGATTGGTGAGTTTATCGCTCAGCTCGCAATAGTGACCCCACTGCGATATTTTGCGTCCTAACTCTTCCTGTTGCTGTAGAAGTTGTTCATTTAAGCCAGTAGACTCTGAAACAAATTTGGCAAGCTTGGGCTCATCCTTGTGTATTTCTTGTAAAGCTTGCAACTGCTTTCCTTTTTCGTCTAGGCTTCTTTGATAGCTTATCTGCATTTGATGAAAGTCCTGTTGTAGTTTCTCGAGTTGTTTGGACGCCTCAATGCTAGCATTGGCTTGTTGTAGCTGTTGTTGTAGTTGATGTATTTTATTTTCCTGTTCCCTTAACAGTGGTTGAACTTCCGACGCCTTGTCGATAGTCGCAGAAGCGTACGTTCCTGCGATCTGAGACAACTTCGTGAGATTTTCTGTCGGGTTGTTGTTAGGGTCTTTCCATAGGATGTCTAATTGTTCAGTGTCCTGTGACAGCGTATTCTCCAGCTTTCTCTTCTTTCTTTGTCTCCTCACCACTGCTTTATGCTGGGGACTATAGAATACGTCCAGTGGGGGAATTTCCTCTATACTAAGTAGGAGCTCAGAAGGCGGAGCGATATGACTGTGCTCCGTTTCTGAGACACTACCGACCATGGTTGAAACCATTTCCTGTGTTACTTGTGCATCGCTCACAGGTGTTCTTGGGACTTGCCCTTCAAGGCTGATTAGCTCGTTGAAGTTTTCCCATTATTTGTCCAGCTCTATTGTGACAAGTGGCGATTTAATGATGGGAGGAGGGACATCTCTTGGTGGGGAGGCGATAACTTGTTGTTGCGACATTGCGCTTGACTGAGCTGTATCCTTTGTTGTTTCTTCGCCTTTTCCTTGGTCGCTTGCATACTTTTTAGAACGTTCAGGCGTTCCTTGGGCAGCGTCAGATTTGGATTTGGAAGTACTGGAGTTTCCGCTGAGGCTGACACTAGGAGTAGGCTCTCTGGCGAGTAGTCGCAGCTTTTCTAGAGGCACACTGGCTAGCCTTCTTTCTCTGAATAACAAAAATATTTGGAAGTCATCCGGGGATAACCTCAACCGAGCTTCTCGCAAAACTTCCTGGAGTGAACTTTTACTTTGAAACAAATCATAAAATAAATATTTCTTTCCAACGAATACTTTTATTCTGACACTTATAGTGAAATCATGAGCAACATTATTTAGGTCAAAAGGCCGAGCGGGGAATTTAAATAATTGTAGAGACGTTACATTCTCTACTTCGGTGAAATCGTGTCCTACATCGAACAATGAGAAGGCCCCACAAGCTACAGGAAACTGAGGCCATATGGCCTTCTTCTTGTCTTTAAGCTCTTTAGTCAGGCCACCTTCTGAGCAAGTCTGATAGGCAATTTCCCGAGCCAAAAGTTTGTCGGGGGCATATAGAGGTAGGACATGTGGAGGCACGGTGCTCCCAAACACTCTAATGTAAGTGAACCATTCTTCCCTGAACCATCTTGCAATGGGGATGGTGTCTATTTGCGCTTCGGGTGAGCACCTCGGGGGTTCTTCACCATATATCATCCTATATAGGGGTAAGATGAGCCCGTGGCAAATCTGATAGAAGTGAGGGGCAAACTGGGAATCCCA